>CP129448.1:56227500-56445000 GCA_030445155.1 Quercus variabilis | reverse complement strand
TGAGGAAGTACTACCAGTGAAGGCTCATCAAAAAGGTCAGCATGGATGAGACTAAAGAACACTAGTGACCACTAGCAGTCTATTTATGTTATCTTTCATCACTTATGTTTTCTAGCAATATTCTATGTTTTCTAGCATTTAAATTCCCTAGATGCACTAGCTACTAGCACGTGCAATGTTTATGAACGATGTCATGAGCAAAGTCCATTTGTATATAAGGAAGTTTGAATTCCCTAAAAAGAACTTGTTACTGGCATGAGTCATGTCTATGGATGATGTTATGTACAAAGTTCTCTATTGCATATAAAGCAATTTGAATTTTCTAAGTGTTGATAATTCTTTATAAAACTAAAGTCCATGAAAAGTTATAGACATGTAAATTTTCTGGACGCAGAAACGTATCGATGTGAGCCATCCTTAGACAAGGAAAAGGCAAATTACATGAAATCTTAAGGTAAAAACAGAACTGCAAAAGCAAGGAACAAACATGCCCCCTCCCCCCCCCCCCCCAATACACTCGTCCAATAATAAAAGATGAGGAAAAGCATGCATGCGATAAATAGACGATCTAAAAAGATGTCAAATGTCCGGTCCCTGAGTAGTCCAAACCATGGACGAGTAAACACTCAGCCATTTCAAAATTCCCAAAAGAAGTCCAAATTATGGACAAAAAAACACTTAGCCATTCCAAAGTAAAGTCCTAACTATGGACGAGAAAATACTAGGGTATTAAAATTAGCAATAGAAAGGAAAAAAAAAAAAAAAAACAAATGCTTAACATGGACAAAAACATATTTATAAATAAACTTAAGGTTAGACGACCGTCATCCAAAAAATCTTTAAAGTGATAAGCCTAAAAAGGCAATTGTATGAGACCCCGTCCTTAAACATGGACAGTATAATGCACTTGAAGAAATTAAAAATGGTCTAAAGCAACGGACCCTTAAAAAAAAAAAAAAAAAAAAGCAAAGAAAATAAAGTCAATAGTAAATTCTTGCTTGAAATTTAATTTACGAGGATAAACCACTAGAGGCAATGCCTCTAGACTTTGAGTCGTTCTTCACGAGATAAGGGGTAAAAGCATCGTCCTCAACGTTCACACCTTCTAAGCTCGTTTGGAGTAAGGAACTCTCAGCTGTAGTAGGGAGCTTGATAGAATCAAAGTCCACCCCAGGAAATGATTCAATGGTGTCGACACTCGGCCTCGATCGGGAACGGCAGTAGAAAAACCGCTACCACCATCGCGGGCCCTCATTCGATCACCCGTCGTGGCAACAAATCCCATGCGCGCGGGGCCCCATTGGAGGGCCCCTCTCAATAGTGGTGTGCATGGTTGTTAGCGCGGAGCTTTGGGTGCTCTCTCTTTGTCGGTGGAGTAAGGTAGGTCTACATTTGGCATTATGGTAGGAATCTGGGCCAAATTTTAAGGGATTACCAAAGGTAAGTGGAGTTGCCACCAATCATTGGGTTTTTTCTAAGGTGTGATTGGTCACCTATTTCTAGTTGATTTTGTTACCTATCCTAGGTTGAGAAAAAAGGCATTTTTCCTAATCTAATGTGGATGGCAAAAAATCTTGATTCTTAGGTCCGGAAGTTTAGTTACATGTGGGGAAAGTGTTAGGCGCCCCATAACACCTGTCCAAGGACAGTCATTTGTTTTGATAAAACCTTAATTTTCGAAAATTGGTAATAAAAACATGATTTTGGCATTAGCTTTCGGGGCTTTGTAAGCATGGGGCTTTGGGGTTTGGCTTTTGAATGGGGTTGTCCCAATCTATGCTTTCCTAAGGCATTTGAGCAAAGTGCCAGATTTTTGTGGTGAAAATTCGGCAACGTCACCTTACTTTCGCAGCAGAAATTAGGCATCGCTTGCCTTAGGTGATATGGATTGTGACAATCACACCAAAAGGGGCGAGCAGGTATATATATACATACATCATGCACAATGCAAGCACATAGAGTAGGAAAGTAAATTCCTATATCCCTAAAGCATGGCCTAAAATATAAGTGCAAGAAAATAAACAAGGGTCACCTTCCTCTAAAGATGAGGACAAATGGTACAAGGTATGATATACCTAATACAAACCATCTAAGGGAGAAAATGAGGAGAAATGAAGGGGTCTAAAAGAGTACATAACCGAAGAGAAAAGCTAAACTCGTAAACCTACTGACTGCAGCCACTTGGCTCATATCCGTGTGCCTTCGCCCTTTTTGCTTGCACCCAGGAGACCGTGTCCTAGCTCCATGCGTCCTCGCTCCATGTGCGTACATGCAAAGGCAAAGACAAGAAACCAACAAACAAGCCATGGAAGAAAAAGATGCAAAGAGCACAATAAAGAGGCATAAAGCAGATAAACATGATAGAAATGGCAAGCATAACATGTGACGAAAGCAAGAAAGCTAACCAATAAGAAAAAAGGAAAACAAGTAAGAAAACAAACAAAAGGTGGTGTTCGCGAAGGACAAATGTAGGTTCCATGACTTCATTGTGTTGAAGCATGGACGAGACACTAGGAAGCAAGACTCATGCATGGACATGTAAGAAAGTGTGTAAAGATGCATATAAAGCCAATGGGTGGCACAAACAAGCATGGTAAGCATATCATCGCATAGAGCGGAAAAGGGGAAAGGTATGCACGAAGCAACCGGCGTCACGGCAATGCATCCTAAGTGGTTACATCCAAACCAGGCCTTCTGGGAGTCGGACGTAACGACACAACCATATACCCACGGAGAGCGTCAAGTGTGGCAAAGCATACAACAAGAGAGGCTAACAAAAGCATAAAGCATAAGAGCAAGCAAGCATAGACATGCAAAACAGGGTGATCCAAACCCTTTGATATGGGCCAAGGTGTATGGACGATGAAAAAGACCATAGGGTCTAGATCAGGTCTGAACCGATAGGTCAAAATGCAACATGTGTCGTTACATAAACATAGATCTAGGCATAGGCATAGGCATGGCAACATGTGTGTAGGCATGTGAAAGCTAGCGCATAGATATGGAAGAACATGAATTCAAGCATATAAACATGTACAAACACAAATCTAAGCATAAAACATGGCAAAAATCATATGAACACATAGATTTGAGCAAAGCCTAACCATAGACATGATATCAAGCATGTGAGCACATAGCCCTAACATCAACGCAAAGCAAAGAAAGGAACGAAACAAAGGAAACATGGCATAAAATGCTAAGGATGTAGATCAAGACAAATAAACATGTGAACAAGCATAAATGAACATAGATCTAAGCTAAAAACATGCTAGAAACAAGATAAAGCAAGAAACATGTCAAAGAAAGCAATAAAACATATTATTCTAGTAAAAAGAAAGATAATGCTAGAAAAGAGATCTAGAAGGTTAAGGGTGTGGATGATAGCTAAAACAGCTACATCCACACCCCTAAACCCCAAGTCTCAAGCGTAGAACCAAGGAAAAGAAGATTGGCTGCAAAAGCAATACCTTGTGTTCTTGGTGAAGATGGAAAAATCAAGAAACTTTGATGTGTTTTTTGGAGTGTTTTTGGGCTTTTTTTGGTGTTTGGAAGAGAGCAAAGATGTAGAGAGGAACAAGGCAAAGAGAAACTTTCAGGAAAAAAAAAATGTGTGTCCCCTGGTCTGGGGTGTACTTGGGGCTATTTATAGCCTCGGGCGCAAAAATTGAGGCGGCAGCCATTCAAGGGCCACCGGCATCAAATGGTTTCTAATATGGTTGATCTTGACTCCATTGGATATATCTTGATTTTCAGTTTCTAAAAAGGTATAGAACTAAAAAATCCAACGATCGGATCAAAAGTTATGGCTCTCAGAAGTTAACAGACGTAGCTTTCACAGTTTTCTCGATATCTCAACTGTTTTAACTCCAATTTTGACCTATGAATAGTTGTTGGAATAAGAATATGATTATCTTTGCAATGGAATTGGTTTCAACCATTTTTGGCAACCAGATCAAAATTAGGCTTTTTTGGCCTACTTGGGATTGACTTTGGGTTAAACTTGGTCAAAACTGCTAAAAATCTCCAAGAAGCTCGGGTTTGGTGTAAATCTATGAAAAACCTTGTTTTGTGAGGATTTTAACCTTGTTTGACCTTTGGTCAACCCAAGGTTGACTAGGGGCATTTTGGTCGTTTTGGCCAAAAACGGCACTTTGAGCGCTTCGGTGTTCGAACAGGTTATGCCACACCATTATATATGTTCTCGTGATTCCATGGAGAGAAAATAATATTTTTGGATTTTTCAGGGTCTGACACACAAATTGAGGGCGGATAAAATATGGTATCAACAAATGGCGTCCATATGGAAATCCTCAAAGCCTGCAATGTCATTCTAGATTTGCTCGCTAGACGTCTTGAATTCCTTAATCACATTTTCTCTAGGTTTGCTTAAAGAGGACCCGAGCTCATTGTTCTACTTCTGAAGATGGTCTAGACGAGTGTCCTCCACGATATCTGCCCTCAACTCCTCAATCAAATTCTTTAGCTCCTTCACCTTGTCCTCTAGTTTCATCCTCTCCCCCGTTCTGTGGCTTGACTCTTTCTCCATGTCCTTTATTTTCGTCTCCATCCTGATCCTTTCTTTATCCAAGTCTGCGGCTTGCATGAAGGCCGCCATGAACTTGGTCATAACCTGCAATATACACCAAAAATACATCAATATAAGGATACTTGAAGACGAGGTACATAACTCAATATGAACGAAGTAAAATTTACCTTGAAGAGATCATGAATTGTTGAATGCTCAAATTCCTTGACGGATATATCATAGCATATGGAGATGTCCTCATTTCTCACAACTTGCTTGAACATATTCCAAGCTAGGTTCTCACTCCTTAGAAAAGTCATGGGACCGTCGTTAGAAAGAGGAGCCTTGAGAGGAAGGTTGGACAGATTTGCACTAGGACGAGGAAGGGAAGCATCAACCTTAGGGATCATAGGTTTAACCATTGGAGTAGCAGGGTCAAGTACCACGACAAGAGTGGTAGACGGCGTCGAAGAGTCAACTTTCTACTTCTTGTTGCCTTAACTGTTGGGAAGATTACCCGTGTCCAATTTCTTAGACACAGTCTTCCTCTTCTCTGATGAAACTAGAGGGACAAGCTTCAGCGTAGACAAGATGGGGGGACGAGTTTGGGCAAGAACCTCATCCCCAGGTTTAACAACCTCATAACCAACAATGCCTTTCCTTTTGTTCTCCTTCATTGCCATTCCTATATGAGAGAAAGAATCATTAGAGTCTAGACGGACTAACTAGCAAAAGTGCAATAAAACAAATAGCTTACACCAGCAAATGGTAAGCTTATGGGCTAGTGCTTCCTCTGTAGGCTCAGGTCTAAGCTTCCAAGTCGTTAGATGGCGAAGTGTCACCAAAGAGTGAAAAGACGTGTCTACAAAGGAGTGTGCTCGTTGGACACAGTCTAGGAAGAATTTGGTCAAGGAGGGTCGTCTTACAGCTAAAAAAGAAAAAAGAAAAAAAAAAGAATGAAGTTAGATAAGTATAATGGACTAAGCAAGACAAGCTATAAAAGTAGTAACGTAACTTCAAGACGTAGACGACCCATCTCACCGGTGTAAGGAGGGAATGGGTTCCTGCCTACCTCAACAGGGTCCCTTACCTAAAACCCTGAGAAGAAGAAGAACTCTGTCTTCCACCTCCTATTAGATGAGGGAAAGGCTTATTAACCTACAGCTTGAACCCCTGACTAATACTGATAGAAACCTAGGGATTGGCTTATTTCGAAGGGCTTATAACAATATAGGAACTCGTCCACAGTGAGAGGATGGTTCCCATTAAAGACCTCTCTCCATAACACTTGCATGGATACAATGATCCTCCATGCATTGGTTTGGTCCTACGCCTAACCTATGTAGAATCTCTCTAGCAAAAGCATTAAGAGGCAACCTGAAACCCCCTATTAGGTAAGCCTCATATATGCCAACCCTTGAGTTTAGAGTATAGCACCATTCACAAGGAGCAGCAAGACGGGGATTAAACTCGTCTAGAATTTGATATTTGCCCCTAAGTGAAAAAAGTCTTTTCTCCTCTATCTTTGAAGGAATACCTATGGCACAACAATATAAAAAGTCCTCCTCACTTGGGGAGGGGAGGGGATGGACGTTGGGGCACTAGTGGACGAACCAGCAGATGACCTAGATGCCACCCTCTGCCTCAACTCCTCTTAAAGAACCTCTAAAGGAACCTTAGGAACCCGAGAAAAGTACTGCTCGTTTGTAGAACCACTATCACTACTACTGTCACTACTACTATCACTACTATTACTGTCGTCCTAATACTCACCTATCTCCCTCTTGCCCCTATCGCTCAGCCATTTTGTAAAGAATTATAAAGAAAAACCTATAGATGAAGAAGATTCTAAATGAGGATGACTAAGGACGGAAGGAAACTTCTAGACGATGCGCAAGACGATTAAGATCAAAGAAGAAAATATGAGAAATGCGAAGGAGTAGGAGAGGTATTGCCCCATTTATAGGCAACAAGGTGGGACACTAAAGCAACATGAACCAACTAAAGTGTGCCATATGGTAATTTTTCAAAAAAATGAAATGACTTGACCTTTGAATCGATAAGATTATGCCACGTGCCAACATCCAGGATGTCAGATCCCAAATTTCCTTGGCATGCCACTTGGAGAATTCTTCTACTAATGAAAGGTTGCTACATGTTAGAGTAATAGTAATATGGACGACACAAGGACAAGGGGGCAGCTAATAGGAATCTAAATTAAGTCAGGATCATCCATGATGGTCGTCCATAGATAGGTCATCCAAGAAAGTTTTACAAGAAAGGAAACCAAATAAAAGCATCCCAAACACAAATAAGATCCCTCCATAAAATATTGCAACCATCCAAATCAAGATGGTCATCATGGCTCACAATAGTATGGATGAACATATGACACTAAGCAAATTTCAAAGAAATTCTCTACAAGCTCTACACAATCAAACCACGACTTGTCATTCCAGAATGTAGGGAGGATTCCCTGAAATCTGCTCCTTTTTCTCCATTAACTCCACATATCTCCTATGATGATAGTGGATCTAAACAAGTAGACACACTTCTAACTCTCTATAAAAAGATCAAGTCTCATTCAATCAAGGTAAGTTCTACTATTCATAATTCACCTTCCTTATGTTCTAGAGAGAAAATTGACTTAACCATCGGAGGGTCCTTGGCAGGTTCACATCGGTCACCCTTGACGTTCTTTTTTTTCTCTCCAGGTCATTAAGCCACCACCATAGCTTGGAGCATTTTGCCTATTAATTTTCGTGCACCATCAATCTCCATTGCACTATCTTTGAGTCCAAGGTCATCAAACCACTTTATCAACTACACTACATAAACAAGTAGCATTGTTTGTGGGAACTCATTGGGTCCTTCCTAGAAAAGATTGTTAGGCCTAGCTCAAGGCCTATGCCTAAGGCCCCCTTTACCCCCCGCCCCCCCCCCCCCCCCCCCCAAAAAAAAAAAAAAAAAACAAACAAACAACAAAGATTCTTGAAGCCCCCAATTACATAAACAAAAGATACCCAAAATTATACCCAAAAAAAAGACCAAAACTTGTATACTTGTACAAAATAATTGAAAATTAAATTTTTTATATATATATATATATATATATATACACATACATACAGAGAGAGAGAGAGAGAGAGAGGTTTTACATTCTCTACCCCCACCTTCAAGAACACTTTCAAAATATTGATTCAATAGAAATCCAATTCAATTGAAACATGTACCTAATACTCCAATCATTAACAATCAATTTTCTCAACATCTTGGGTTTTTTTTTTTTTTTTTTAAGGTGAAAACACCATTTTGGTCCCTACATTTTGGGGTATTGATCAATTTGGTCTCTACATTTTTGTAACAACTAATTTGGTCCCTACTATTAACTCACTAATAGAAAATGCTTAGAGCATTCACAACAAACATGTTAAAAAAATATAGCATTTAACATCTCAGAACACTACTTTATCTATTTTAACACTCTACTTTATAATCCACACACAATCAAAGGTTTTATTTTCTTAACATTTCATTAAAATATTTTTATTTATTATTTTTAATTCCTTTTTATTCTCCACATCTCTTTCTCTCTCTTTCTCTATGTGTCTCTCTTCTCCAAGTTAAAACAACCAAACCACCCCCTCATGGCCACTGCTAGCCACCACCCACTCAATGTCACCACCCTCAAAATGAAAGCACTGAAAGTGAACCCACCATTGAAAAAAAAAACATATATTGGTTTTGTTATTATATTTTAGAAGAAGAATCATCTTGTTGAACTAATTTTAGATCAAAATTAATCAAACACACACCACAAGCAAGACTGATAGATTGAAAGCAAAGAAAAAAAAAAGGTATTTCCCAGAAAAGTGTTTTTAGAAAATAGAAAGGGCAAGCAAAATATAAAAACTATTTGCTTCATAATCTCAAATAAATAAATAAAAACAAAAAATCACACACCATAATCTGGTGAAGCCTCATGAGCCACAATTTTACCTAAGAGGATCACCTGAGTTGAGAGGAAGAAAAGAAAAATGAGAGGAAGAAGAAGAACAAAGTACAACGTAAAAAAGAAGAAAAGAAAAAGGATCAGAGAGGCAGAGGGAGAAAAAGACAAAGAGACCTAGAGAGAGAGCAAGAAAGAGAAAATAATAGTAAAAAAATATAGTAAGGTGTTAGTTGTAGCACCTTTCTGTAGCAAGTTGCTAAAACTCTTAAGATTTGGCACTTTTGATGTAGAGCATGTTTTTGTGTTTTGAGCTATAAAATAGCATTTTAGCACTTTTCACATCTTTGATGTGAATGCTCTTACGTGGCTAATGGTGTGCTTTGTTGGCATACACGTGGCAAAATAATATTTATAAAATTAAATAATTAACATTTGAAAGGCCACATAAGCATTTCAATAACCAAAAAGAAGAAGAAGCCATGTCAAACCAAAAACTCATCTAGAAAAATTCACTAATTAAAAAAAATGATTTTTTTTAAATCCTAAATTTCTTTAAATTTCTTGTGTTTTCTTTCACTTTCTTAGCTACCAAACATAGCCAACAATACACCCATCTGAAAATCCCTACCAAAATAAAGTCCCCGTCTTCTAGAAATCTCTTTCTCTCTCTCTCTCTCTCTCTCTCTCTCTCTTTGTGACTGAACCTTGAGCTCCATGGCCTTTCCCTTCATTTCTCACCGTGAAGCTCTCTTAGCAAATTGCTCTTTCTCTCTCACTCTAAAGCACTATCTATCTCACTTTCTCTTATGCTCTCACTCACACAACCCAGACCTCTAATCGAGCTTCCATGGCCGATCTAACAAGCTCACACCACCACCATCTCCGGTGGTGATTTCATTCCTTTTCCCTTCCTCACTCTAGCCTTAGCTCTCTATTTGTTTCACCTAAACATTCTACTCTCTCTCTCTCTCTCTTCTCAAATTGGTGTCTAAAGGAATATCTATGTCGCATGGCTTGAGAGATGTGAAATGGAGGTTGTCAAGGTTTTAGATTGGAGAATGTGAAATGGACGCTATCAAGGTGTCTAATTTGTGTAACTAGGTGAAAAGTTATTTGTGAATAAAGGAATTTATTGTATGGGTTGCAAATTTGTAATGTATGTGTTTGATCTGTGAGAACTTGTTCTTGATTAGGGGTTTGATCAGTTGTTTTTGTATGTTTGGTTTTGTAAGGGCTTGGTTGGGATTTTGTAAATAATTTATTGTATGGTTTGCTAATCTATAATGTTTGTAAAGGATTTTATTTTGGTTGGGATTTTCAGATTAGTGTATTGTTGGTTGTGTTTGGTAGCTAAGAAAGTGCAAGAATACATAAGAAAATTATAATAAGCATGTAATGTTTTTAATAGGTGGGCTTTACTAACATATGCCTAAATGACATACATTAATAAACCATTTTAGGAAATTTTTATGGAAAAATGAAAAAATGATTAACTATTTAACAGTCTTTTCAATTCTCCGTAAAAGGTTTTCTAAAATGGATGACTAATGTATGCCCTATATTGTTTTACATTTTAAAATTAATTTTATTTTTCTCATAATATAATTTATAATTTAATTAGGATTTAGGATTAGCAATTATCAATTGTAAAAGAGGTGTAAATAATATTTATATACAAAAACTTAATAGTATTGCATCTCAAAAAACAAAACAAATGGTTTTTAAATGAGAAAAAGTATAAAATTTTAAATATAAATAAATAATATTTAAATATTAAAGGAATCTCACATAAATTTATTGCTTTAAGCCTCAAAATATATTTAGTCTGCTATAGAGATCTTTGGTGTCGACCCCCCAATCTCATAGAGTCATAATGTTGAAGAAGACTGGTGCCATTTCGAGTCCCTTTCTTAATATGTTTTTATTTAAAACACAAAGTATTGGTTGATAAATCATAACTATCAAATTATAAGCATGTAAGTTGTATATTGTGAGAAACAAAAGGGACAAATAAACAATTGATCAATTAAATATTTCTCTTGTATGAAGAAGTGGTACATGGTAGACCTTAATTGGTAAATGACAACAATTCAAATTTTATTGAATTGAACAAATTACACTGAGTCATTGTGGGCGCAATGAGGAGTACACCTCAGCTGAGTGGACTAAGGCGAAGAAGAAATGGAGTCACCACCTAGTTTAGGTCTAGGAACCATAAATATAGCGTCCTTGTGGAAGGATTGAAATTTACCAGAGCATATGTCTGGAGTTTAAGTATGGGAATGGGAATGTGTTAGTCACCCAACCCCACTCAGCCTATAGGTCGACCTCCACTCATTATGTTCCAAATCCTAATCCCATCAAAGGGTCCTCTAATATATTATTCTAAATTCACACACTAACATGCATCTAACATCCCAAACATAGCATATGTCCTACACTCATCTATAGCATAAAACCCTATCATTCATCAAGCAATATATGTCCAAAGGTAGCAAGCACATCACAAAACAGAAACACTAACAAGGCATTAATCATCGAGCATATTCATCATGTTCATCAACCAAATCAGATACATGTTCATATAATTATGCATGACTATCCTCACGTACCTCATAACACCACAACACCTATGCATTACTGCATGTTCATGTTCATATGCATGTTCATGTGATTCACCCATAATATAAACTCTAATTATTAATCAACATTAAAACATGTGAAACATATTATTCTATTGACCCTAGAACTAAACTGTGAAAAATAGATTCAACAAGACTTAAACATACAATTAAAACAAAGAAAAACAAATAAAAAAATCAAGAACCCTAAATCTAGGTTTTTGGGCACAAGTATGCGTATGCATGCCTTGAGTATGCATACGCATGCTAGAAGCATGCACAAAAAATACACTCCCAGAAACACAGTTTTAAAGCAGCAACAAAACAATAACTAAACAAAACCTAGAATGCTTCTAATACAAAACTAGACAACCTAAACTAACGATAAAGATATCAAAGATAAACAAGACCAAATCTATTCCTAAAAATGGATTGGATCGATCTAACAACAAACATGAGCAACTCTTAACACATCAAAATATGTGAATCAATATATCCAATCATTCAACTCTCCAATCAAAACATGATGAGACATAAAAAAATAAATAAATCAAAGCAAAACATATTTCCAAGCATATATAACATGTAAATAAAATTAAGAACAAAAAGAACACAAGTTGTAAAACCCTAAATTAAGGAAGAGTCACGGAGAGAGACTCACCTTACTTATGGCACATAACTTGATTGATATTTAACCAGCCCCTCAGTGCCTACACAACAAGATTCAAAGAGATATCAAGGAAATTAAAATATTCAATAGTTCATAGGTAATCACAACTCAAAATAAAAAGATGTTCTTGAAAAGATTGTTTGAAAAAAGTTTTAAAAGAGATTAGAAAATAGTTTCTACCTTAAGACCACTAGAGAGAGGTTTTTTTGAAGAACCAAAAACATGCTAGCTGTTGTGTGTGCAGAAAATTTAGAGAGAAAAAGAGATTTGGAAGAGTTTAGGTCCAAAAATCAACTCTCTCTAGCTAGGGTTTGAGTTTGGAGGCATAAGATTGTATTTATATGTTTAAACTAGGGTTTTTAGGCTCATTTAGGGGGTTTTGGACGTTCCAAAAGGTCTAGGAGTCGGGCCCCATCAAAGAGGGAGGCGTTGGGCCTTAAAAATTGAAGTTTTGAGGTTCTAGAATGGGCCCTGCGTACGCAGGTACGTGCATGCGTACGCATGAGTCGACAAAAACCTTATTTTTGATTGCTTAGATTACCCGACTTCAAACGGCCATAACTCACTCAATATAAATCCAAATTAGGAGAAATTTACATTCAAATTGAAGCATGGATGTCTACTTTCCAATAAAACAAACTTCACTCAAAATGTCTTTATGGGTCAAAAGTTATAGTCAAAACAGTGAGCAATGGTCATTTTTCAGCATCATTTTCAAAGCAATTTGAGCACTTTTGAGTTGTGGTTACTTCCAAACTATCAAAATAACTTTAATTACCTTTTGTAGACATGTTAAGCTCATCATTAGGACTGAGGACTAAAGTTTCTTCTTCTTTTTCTTTTTTCACAACTAAGGCTAGGCTTTCCAAAATTTGTAGGGCTAAAAAACCTCAATAGATTAAAGAGGACTTTGCTTTTGGACCATAATGAGGCTTGGGATTCTAAGGCTCAAGAAAGAAAGGGTATTTATGGCTCAAATTCAATTTTATTCTCAAGGTATCCTAATTGCCAAGGATTACTACTCATCTCGTGCTTGCATCATTTTCTTCTTCTTCATCCATTTTTCCTTGTCCATTTTCATTCTCACTTTTATTTCATTTTCCCTTTTTTTTTTTTCCTTGTATCGCCCCTTTTTTCTTTTCTTTGTTCTCTCTTTTTATTTTTCCATGCCCCTTGTTAGGAAAAAGGTATCCTTTCACTTATAAATCATCCTCACATCCCTCTATCATTCATCTACAAAAGTTGCCCCTAGTATAGGGTTGATCGTTTTCCAATATTAGAGTATGCCCCTACCCTAATGCTAAGGGTAACCCTACATGCCCCTAGTGTATGGGGTAATCTCTTGGTATGGGTATAAAAAAGGAATTCATCTAGGCTCAATGACGTTAACAAGTGGAAAAAATCTCTCATTGTAAAAAAGGGTATTGGAAAGATGGTCTCTCATCCTTTCAGCCTTTCCAAACCTAGGTTAGCCTCTTATGTTTCAAGGAATATCTCATCACTCATCCTTCTCATTCTTGTGTACTCTCTCACTTGATCGATGTCTTTTTTTTTATTTCTCTTTATCTCCACCCCCTTTCTCAATTTCATGCTTGTTCTTTATGATCAAATGAACTAAGACAATCTCATCTTTTGATTCCTTATTTGGATTAACCAATGTGTTAGGTTTAAGGATTCATTCATTTCAAAGCTAGTAAAAAGAGATCACATGATACACATCATATTTGAATGGCCATCTTTATTGAAAGTGAAACAACATTGATTTGAAAATTTAAAGGAACATGACAAAAGAGGACTCAACAACACAACATATGGAAAGACTCAACAATACAACATAAGGAAAGACTCAAAAATATTTGACAAATTGAAGACAAGATAATTGAAAAAGACTCAACAAAATTGAAATGGCCCATCCTCTAGCAAAGATGTTCACATGGATCAAATCTCTTAGGCACATCCCTTCATCCATTCTTGCTTGTATCTCACTCGCTCATTTCTTAAGGTTGTGGCTTGGCGATCACCCCTTGATCTATCAAATCTTGAACTTCATGCTTCAACCTTAGGCAACTATTTGTCTTGTGTCCTATTTTTTGATGGAATGCACAATGGTCATTTCTAGTCCAATTTGGTGGGATTGGATTGGAAGAGGAGTAGGATCAAATGGCTCAAGGTGCCCCCTTCAATCAAGACTACTAGTACTTCTAATAAAGGCATTTGAAGACCATAGACCACCCTCTTTTGTGGTCGAGCAAAAACAACATACACATTGTTGAAAACGTCACCCTTTTCTCCTTAATTGAACACTTTTTTGGCTTGAAGCTTGGCTTCACTTAGGTCCAACTATCTAGTATTGATGGCATCTTCGATTCTCATACCACAATCACATAACTCTGCAAATGAATTGATAAGCGATGACAAAAGCCTATTATTGTATGCTAGAAGCAAGTTCTTGATAATCATGTTAATTTGATCATTTTCATTATGCCTAATTACAATCCTGAAACTTTGTTCTTCCACCTCATCATATACTCAGAGAATGTCTCATTGCACCCTTGCTTAGTAGTTTCCAAGTCTCTCAAAGTCACATCAATCACAGTGTTGAAGATAAAATTGGTCCACAAACAAATCCACTAGCTCATTTCACACCTTAGTCTTGCTCGGATCCAAGTTGTAGTACCATCTCGAGGCGTTCCCCGTGAGAGACATAGGGAAAGCACACAAAGCTTGCTTCTCATCCAATCCCTTCATTCCAACTAAGTTCAAATATAGTCGAATATGTTGCCTTGGATCACCACTTCCATCAAACTTTTCAACATCAGAAATCTTGAACTTGGGAGGCAATGATACCAATGGGGTTGAGCCCAATCCACCTATAGTATAAAAGAAGTCATCCATCCCTTGGGCTTTGTGAAAGGCTTGTTGCGTCTTTTCCATCTTTTCCTTCATCATGGCTATGTCAACAGCTATCTTGTCTATCTTCCCATTCTTGTCATGATTAACTTCATCTTCCTCACCATCATTATCTTGTTAGGGTTTCTCCCTTCTTCCTTCTTCAAACAACCTAGGCGATTTCCCAATTGTGCTAGCATTCTCCTTGCTTGACCAACATTTGGGTAATCTTCTCAATTGCCTCATTAGTAGCTCCAACCATGTCTTCTAGTACAATAGTGTCAAATTCCTTTAGGCGACTAGGGGTAGGTGATCAAAACCAAGTGAACTTAGGAAGTTCTTTTGAGTAGGGAGTATTATTGTGCCTGAAATAAAATTTGATCAAATAAATATGTGCTCCCAATGTCTTTTAAAATTTTGGACCCAATGTCTTAATCAACTTTTCTTGCTTGCATCAAAATGTGGACTGCATGTATGTCTCATTCGTATTCTAAGTCTTATATCATTTCATTATCTTGGACTTAGAAATAGAATGAGCTACATCAAACTTTCAAAATTCAAGTTTTCCCTATGCTTAAAGCCCAATTACATCATTCAAATCTCGTACTCCCTCCTTCCCTCATTTGGATTCGAGCCCAATTTTATTTTGTTTTGTTTATTTTTGTTTCTTTCTTTGCTTCTTCTTTTTTTTTTTTTTCTTTTTTGTTTCTTTGGGCTTTGAATCCAATTACAAATCACTCATCTTGCCGGATAGATTATTCATGAATTTTGCAAGGTTGGTCGATATCTTGTACTCTATTAGACCTTATGAAAAAGGTCTCATCAAACAATTTAAACACAAAAATCAATGCTCCATTTATAATGCTAGCCCAATATATTTGGAAATTTTCTTTTTTTAGGAAAAACTTATTTCAACTCGTATTTAAAATTGGCCATGACATTAAGAAGTCCACATCTTTTCTTTTTGGATTTTTTATTTATTTTATATTTCTTTTGAAAAAAGATGTGACCAAATTCCTATTACAAAACTCACCTTAAATGTTCACTCTCCTCCCTCATGAGGGCCTTACCCCTAGTTTCAAAAGTTTGATCCACTTTTATCTTTCATTCTCAAATGGGCCTTGCCCTTAGTTTGAAGAGTTTGGTCAATTGGTTCAAAAAGATTTCCTGTTTTAATCCTCATTGGGCTCTTGGTGAGCCTACCCATGTCTTTGGGTTTTAGGTTTTCAAAACTTTCCCAAAGCATGGATGGGTTCGACATCTTTTCAATAAAGCCTATAACATACTTGTGATCTTGGGCTCTCTTGCTTTAGAAAAAGATTTTTGAATTTTTATCCAAAATCTAGGGTATGTTATGACTTTATGGCCCAATGCTTTCCTCCAAAGTCTATGGTGTACTCATGATCTTAGGCCCTCTTGATTTGAAATTTTTTTTGAATGGGCCCAAAACTTAGTATATATCATGGAGTTTTTTTTTTTTTTTTTTGAAAAACATTTCTTTTCTTGAATTTTTTTTCTTCACAAAAGATTTTTTTTTTTGTTGAAAATTTCACTTGAAAACTTATTTATAATAGACTATTTTTTCAAAACTTTTCTTCTTTGCAAAAGACTTTCTTCTTTTCTTGAATTTCCTTTTCTTTTCTTTTTTTTAACTTTTTCTTTTAGGTCAAATCAAACAAAGATCAAATACATGCACTTAGGCTTCCTTATGAATTGGATCTAAGGTTATACTATGTGTGGATAAGGCCTTTAATAATAAAGGGACAAGATCAAAGGGTCACTCACAACTAGATGGGCCATAATTCCAACCTTGGGCCTAAATGGACCATAGTGGATTGGTGGCAAACCGTTAACGTACTTAAAGCCCATTATAGGCAATGGCACAGATTGTGAGTTGGTGGGATGAACTCCAAAAGACTTTGGCCCGAATGGAGCGTAGGAAAAGGGACAAAAGAACCAAGTGAAAGTGTATGCAAAACAATATTAGAAAAGCCTTTGTGAAGATTAGGAGATGGAACACATTGGAGTCAAGCTCTTTATCCCTAGTGGAGTCGCCACTATGGGCACAATGGGGAGTACACCTCGGCGGAGAGGACAAGGGCAGAGAATAAATGGAGTCACGACATAGTTTAGGTCTAGAAACTACAAATATGGTGCCCTTGTGAAATTATTGATCTTTACTAGAGCACGTGTCCAGAGTTTAGGTATGGGGATGGGAAGGTGTTAGGCATCCAACCCCACCCAACCTGTAGGTTAGCCACCACTCATTGTATTTCAAATCCTAATCCCATCAAAGGGTCCTCTAATATGTTATTCTAAACTCACACACACTAACATGCATCTAACATCCAAAACATGGCATATGTCCCACACTCATCCATAGCATAAAATCCTACCATTCATCTAGCAATATATATCTAAGGGCAACAAGCACATCACAAAATGAAAACACCAACAAGGCATTAATCATAAAGCATATTCATCATGTTCAACAATTAAGAAATCTCATCATGTTCATCAACCAAATCAAATAAATGTTCATGTAATTATGCATGACTATCCTCACTTACCTCATAGCACCATAGCACCTATGCATCAATGCATGTTCATGTTCATATGCATGTTCATGTGATTCAACCAAGATATAAACCCTAATTATTAATCAACATTAAAACATGTGAAACATATTATTCTACTGACCCTGAACCTAAACATGTGAAAACTAGACTTAACAAGACCTAAACATATGATTAAAACAAAGCAAAATAAAAAAATAAAATAAAATAAAGAACCCTAAATTTGGGTTTTTGGCATGAGTATGTGTATGCATACATGAAGCATGTGCACACATACGCACTCAGAAACACAGTTTTAAAGCAACAACAAAACAATAATTAAAAAAACCTAGCATGCTTCTAATACAAAACTAAACAACCTAAACTAACAACAAAGATATCAAAGATAAACAAAGCAAAGTCCATTCCTAAACATGCATTGGATCTACCTATAAACAAGAGCAACTCTTAACACATCAAAACATGTTTATCAATATATCCAATCATTCAACTCTCCCATCAAAACATGATGAGATACCAAAAAAAAAAAAAACAAAGCAAAACATATTTCCATGCATACATAACATGTAAATAAAATTAAGAGCAAAAAGAACACAAGTTGTAAAACCCTAAATTAAGGAAGAGTCATGGAGAGAGACCCACCTTACTTATGGAACACAACTTGGTTGATATTTGACCGGCCCCTTAGTGCCTACACAACAATATTCAAAGAGATATCAAGGAAATGAAATGATTCAATAGTTCATTAGTAATCACAACTCAAAATAAACAAAAAAATGTTCTTCAAAGGATTGTTTGAAAAAGGTTTTAAAAGAGATTAGAAAATAGTTTCTACCTTAAAAACATTAGAGAGAGGTTTTTTTGAAGAATGAAAAATGTGCTAGCTATTGTGTTTGTAGAAAATTTAGAGAGAAAAAGAGTTTTGGAAGAGTTTAGGTCAAAAATTAACTTTCTCTAGGGGTTTGAGTTTGGAGGCATAAGGTTGTATTTATATATTTAAACTAGGGTTTTCAGGCTCATTTAGAGGGTGTAAGGTTGAATTTAATCAACCATCTTGTTGGCTTTATTCTATACCAAATTTGCTTGTATTTTAGCATTTAGTAACCCTGTATTTAGGTGAGAATCTTGTAAGGGTAGTGTGTAAGAAAATGTGAAGAAATACTCAAGATTGTGTAAAGAAACAGGGACTCGCGACTGGATCTCGCCAGAAGTTGTACACGTGCCAAGCATGCCAGATCTAAAGAGTCGTGCCAGCTATTTCACTATAGGACAAAAGTCCTAGGCTAGCCAAGCCGTTAGCTCGCGACTTGAACTCGCGACTCAACCAAGTCGCCAACTTGCCCTATTTGGCAAAACCTGACGTTTCACATTCCATTCTCACCCTAGTATAAATACCCCTCATTCCCACGAAATGTAGAGAGTTTCCAAAGAGAATTTTGAGAGAGAAATCCTAGAGAAAAATAAGATTGCCTCATCCACAATCTTCACCTAAGAGACTCTTCAAATTCCTCTACTCTCTTCTTCTCCATTGATACATCTTTGAGAGGTTCTTGACCAAATCCTTTTCTCAACATACCCACGTTTGTGAGAAGGTTCTTTTGGTGCTAAGGGAAGCAATTTAGAAGGGACCAATGACTATTGGTTGATGCTATGATTTATAGCGGAATCCGGTAAGCTAGAAAAGAAAAAGTTTCGACGCAACCTCATTGGAGCAGGAAGCTTGGAGGGCTTAGGTACCTGGATAGATTAGGCTTGGAGGGTTTATTGCTGTTCATGTATCCCAACTACATTTTCTAGTGGATTATTAACCGCTTGGAAGGCGGCGGAGAGATTTTATGCCGAGTGCTTCAATTTCCTCTTCGATAACACATTGCATGTTGTCCTTGTATTTGCATATCTCTTTCCTTTATCTTTACCATTTAATTACTACTGTGATTGTGATTATTTATGGTTTAGATTGTTTATCAATTCTGTTATAAGCTTGTTATCATCTTCCGTACATATATTGTTTGATATAAAGCTTGAATTGGTTTTTTGTTGTTTGGGGGTCTAAACGTTCATAGTGTTTTCAACACTATTTGAACATTCAATTGGTATCAGAGCGGGTGCACTTGTTGTGGTTTAAACACCCTAGTGCGATCCTTGACCCCTCATTGAGATGGATAGGTCTCAATTTCTAACGTGCCACCATTTTTTGATGGAAATAATTATGCATTTTGGAAAGTTCAAATGAGGGCATTTTTATGTTCTATTGATGATGCTGTGTGGGATGCAGTTGAATTTGGTTGGACTAAGCCGAAGGCTGCCAAATCCACCTGGGATAAGGCAGCACTTGCGGTGGCTAATGCTAATAGTAAAGTCTTGAATGCTATTTTCTGTGATGTCTCTCCAGAATAATTTTATAGGATTTCACACATCACTGTTGCTAAGGAAGCATGGGAGATTTTGGAGAGTACTTATGAAGGAACAAAGAAGGTGAAAGACATCAAACTACAGATGTTGACCACTCGCTTTGAGAAGCTTAAGATGAGTGAGGATGAGTCCTTTGACTCTTTTTATAGCAAGTTGAACAAGGTGATCGTCGGCAAATTTAATTTGGGAGAAAAGACGGAGGTTTCTAAAATTATAAGGAAGATCATTCGATCACTTCCGGAAAGTTTTCGTGCCAAAGTAACAACTATTGAAGAAAGCAAAGATCTTGATGACATTAAAGTTCATGAGCTGGTTGGCTCTCTACAGACATATGAGTTGTCACTGCCTACGTAGAAAAAGAGCAAATCTCTCGCTCTTAAGACAATAGATGAGAGGGTGGTGTCTCATGAATCTTCGGAAGAGGATGTAATAGATAAAGATGTGGCGTACCTTGTAAACAATTTCCGAAAATTCCTGAAACTCAAGAACGGTGGGAAATTTGGTGACAAAGAAAAATTTTAGAATTCCGAGAAGGAGAAAAGGGAATTCAGAAGGAAGGATGGTAGAGAACTCCAATCTTCTTAAGGAATTACATGATTCGAGTGTAATGGACATGGACACTTCAAAAAGGAATGTCCCAACTATTTGAAGTGAAAAGGAAAGGTTTATGCTACCACTTTAAGTGACACTGATTCATCAAACTCTGACTCTGAAGATAGCAATGAAAGAGAAGGAAATTACTCCATATTCATAACCATTGCACATGTGGAATCCTCAGATGATTTGGGTTCACTTGTGAAGGAGCTTGGTAAGTAGTCTGATTTGGAGTCTATTGGGGTTGCTGAAGAATCGGAGGCTAAAAAGGATGAAGATACATTTGGTCTTCAAGAGAATTACGCATTACTCCTTGAGAAATCAGGTGAGTATGCAAGAGTGGCAAAGGCGGCTATGAAAAAGATGAAAAGAGTTAAGGAAGATTACAAAAGTCTTCTGGCACGATACAAGGAGGCGAAGTGTGCGATTGAAACACTAAATGGTGAGCTATCGGAAGTTTACACAAAAGTGACATTTCTTGAGCAAGAGATAGTGTAAGCTCATGCAAAGATAGAGAGGGTCTTATCAAAGAAGTTAGAAGATATGATTTCATCCCAAAAACCTTCCTCAAACAAGTCTGGGTTGGGATATACTAGAGGGAGTAGCTCATCATCCAATGTCACCAAAGAAGTGAGGTTTGTGAAGGCAAAAGAGCCAATTGTGGAAGAGTCAACCCATGATAAGGTTAAGACTGAAAAGAAGAAGAATATGGTTAATCAATGGGTGTTCAATACAGTCCATAATCCATCAGAAGCCAGACATGAAGCTAGAGGAAGATCACTTCCAAGATTACAACGGGGTCCAAGAATGAATCATATTTGTCATTATTGCGGATTACAAGGACATACCAGACCCAACTGTCATAAGCTGAGAGTATTGAACAATGCAAGCGCTCCTCGATCACGAGGAAGAAGAAATGACAAGAGGTCGGTGGTGAGCAACCAAGAAGTCAAAACTGTGATCCCGAAATGATGGACATGATGAAGATGATTGGTGCCTTCACAAATTGCTTGGAAAGCTTCACAAAGAGGTTTGACAGTCCTAACTTTCATACCAAATCCATCAAGGATATCACCCCAAACGCATGTGAAGTGTGGGTGATGAAGGGTACTCATACATAAGCATCATAACATGTCCATGCATCAATTCTTCCTATACTTTGTGAATATGCTTAGTTGTATGCTTTTTGCTTCTGATTGTTTGTTTGTTGTTTTTTTATTTGTTTCATTTTTAAAATGTTTTTACATTGTTTTTGATCAATCTTGTATTACTTTTATGTCAAAAATCCAAAAACACATAAAAAGTAAAAAATTCAAAAAGTTTGATCAATTTTGTTGAGTGTTGTCTCAAAGCATGTTTTGCCTTGTACCTTTATACTAATGCCTTTTTGCATCTACAAGCTTAGCTCATCTCATATGCACTCATATCTTTGTGGGAAAAATTTTGAAATCTTTGTGATTGTTGTAAATAGATCTTCAAACTTGTCATGAATAATTAGTGAATGGTTTTGTTGATCTTGAGACATGCATAGACTTGTGCCTATATATCTTCCCACTTTTATTTTTATTGCTTTTAATTAAAAAGCTCACCAAATGTAAATCTCCAAATGAAAAAAGATATTAAACTGCAAAAGCCTGTCACACATACTAGTATTTGATTAGGAAAAAGGGAAAGTGACCAAAATCAAAGGTATGATGCCTAAAAAGCCAACGGCTAATTCATCAAATTGAAATATTAAAAATTTCAGGCATCAATCTCACAATAAGATATGTTGATTCAAAAAGATCAAATGATGATGTATTTAGAGCCAAATGAAAAGTTTCAAAGAAATGTACTCAAGTTTATGTGGGAAGTCATATATGCACATTTCTATAATTGAGATGGATCACATTATCTAGTGCTAGTTGTGTATGCCATGTTTAAATTGATTATTGAAGCTTCACATTAGACTAAGGATTATCTCACCTTTGATATTCACACACAACACATAAGTCTATGTTCAATGAATGACATATTCATTTATGTGATTGTACTTGTTTAAATGTGTTTTCACAAGCTCAATCTTTGTTGATCAAACACAAAAAGATTTTTGAGTGTTTTAGCTTGTTTTTGAAAAGTTTTGTTTTTTTTTTTTTTTTTTTTTTTTTTTTTTTTTTTTACAAAAATGTCAAAAATTTTAAAAACAATGATGCCCTATTTTGACGACTCAGTCTCGGATTGGTCCAGTCGCATGCCTCAGTCGCGAGCTCACTCCGAGATTTTTTGCGGCTCACTGGTGAGTCAAGGTTTCAGTCGTGAAAAATACTTAGAAAATTTTTCAAAAATTGAGGTTTTGTGATTTTCGCGGCTTAGTATGGCGACTTGTTTGCGGGTGGAAGGTCCAGTCGCAAGGGGTACACAGAGATTTTCGAGGCTCCCCTGGCGACTGTCTCACTAGTAGACCTTCCAATCACAAAAAACACTTAGAAAAATTTTTCAAGATTCTCATCCTTTAAGTGTTTCGCGGCTTACCTGGCAACTTGACACAGTCGCAAAAAACGCGTGTTTTGCGTTTTAAAGACAGTTTTTCAAAAAAATTTCAGTTTTCCCTCGAATTTTAGTGACTGTTCATTGTCTTCCCCAAATCTCTCTCTCAAACACTCCATGTCTCTCTTGCAAAAGCTTCCATTTTTGCATCATGTCTTCTTCAAACATCAAGAAAAAGGTATGGGTTTTCTCTACCTCACTTCGTAACTGATTTGATCTTATTTTCTTGATTTTTACTGTTGACATTATGTTTTGAGATATTTCATGCTTATATGGGGGTTTATTTTTTTGTGTTCTTCGTCTGAATGTTAGTGCTTTTGATGGACATTTGTTTATTTTTCTTTTGTCTTTAGAGAGACTGTGCTCTGTGATGTGTTTCATGATTGTGTTGCTCCATTCATATCATGCTCTTGGTATTTTGTCACTCGTGACTTTGTGTTGCACATTGCCCACTTGACTCTGAGTTGTTCCTGTTCTTTATCATCTTTGTTTGCCTATTTCTCTTATTATGTCAGTATTGCTTATGTCTTCTTGGTGTTATCTTGTTTCATGTTTTTGTGTTTAAGTGAAATTTCTACTTCACTGTCATATAACTGAATCTAATCAAACTGATGTTTGTTCCTTGTGGTACTATATTTTTTTTTTTTTTTTGTTGTGTGTCTGCTCTGTTGCAGATAACTCGTTGTTCCTCCAAGGGCAAAGACATTTTAACTGATGACCCGTCAACCCCGGTTGCTAAACGGACACGACTATCATCTAAGTCATCTAGAGACTCTACCATTAAGAGATTCAGGACACCTACTAACTCAAAGACCTACACAGACACCTTTAAAGAGGCTTCTCCCATTATGCAACGAATTGTCAAGTTTGATACCCTTAGGACAACGTTTATCCTTAAGATTTTTTAAGAGAAAGATTGGGCTGACCTTTTTGGGAATTTTGAGGATCCAATTGAAGAATTGATTAAGGAATTCTATTCTAATGCCAGATTCACAGGGGTAGAGTTGAAATGCTGGGTTCGAGGAACAAAATTTTCCATCAATGCAGACTACATTGCTAAGGTACTTCACATCACCAGACTAGGAAATGTGGATCGAACTCCATATGATGACAGAGTACTTCAAGCACAAGACATCCTTCAAGTTCTTAGGAATGAACATAAAGTGGGAAGCACAGGGATCATCTATGGGCACTGCATTATTTTCACCTGAATTGACAACTCTAAAGCTGATCATGTTCTCCAACCTCTACCCACTGTCAAACACTGCCTTCATCAGTCTTGGAAGGGCTAAATTCTTGTGTGACCTCATTTTCTAGTATGAGACATCTCTATATTTGGGGTTGTCCAGCACATGTGTTAAAAGGAAAGTCTGACAAGTTACAGTCTAAAACAGAAGTAGTTTTCTTTGTTGGGTATCCAAAAGGAACTGTTGGAGGTTTATTCTATAGTCATAAAGATAACAAAGTTTTTGTTAGTACAAATGCTAAATTTTTGGAAAATGACTATATGAATAATTTTACTCCTAGAAGTAGAGCTGTGTTGGTTGAAATGAATGAATCTGTAAATGAACAACCAATAGATGAAACTAGGAATGATGTGACTGTATTAGATACTACTTATGACATGTCTAGTACTTAGGTGCCTCGTCGTAGTGGGAGAATTGTTCGGCCTCCTATAAGATTCATAGGTTTGGGAGAAAATTATGAAGCTATCTTAGAAGAGGTTGAATCGGATCCCTACACATATGATGAAGTAATAAATGATATAGATGCACATCATTGGGTCCAAGCTATGAAATCTGAATTAGATTCCATGTATTCCAATCAAGTTTGGGATCTTGTAAAGGCGCCTAACGGCATTAAACCTGTTAGTTGCAAATGGGTTTACAAGAGGTAGAGAGGGATAGATGGAAAGGTTGAAACCTTTAAAGTAAGGCTAGTGGTGAAAGGGTATACACAAAAAGAAGGTATTGATTATGATGAAACCTTTTCTCCAGTAGCAATGCTTAAATCTATCAGAATTCTCTTATCCATTGCTGCTCATTTTGATTATGAGATTTGGCAAATGGATGTTAAGGCTGCATTTCTTAATGGCAATCTTGAAGAGGAAATCTATATGATGCAACTGGAATGTTTCATAGCAAAGAACCAAGAGCATATGGTATGCAAGTTGCAAAGGTCCATTTATGGACTTAAGCAAGCATCTAGGTCATGGAACATCAGATTTGATCAAGCAATCAAGACATTTGGTTTTGAACAAAATCTTGATGAACCATGTGTGTACAAAAGACATCAAGATAAAGTAGTAATGTTCCTAATGCTTTATGTTGATGATATTCTACTCATTGGAAATGATGTAGGGGTAATGTCATCAGTAAAGGTTTGGTTGTCAAGCCAATTTGATATGAAGGACTTGGGTGAGGCTAACTTTATTCTAGGGATCAAGCTTTGGCGAGATCGCAAGAATAAAATGTTAGGCTTATCACAAGCTGGATATATAGATAAGGTTCTAGAGCGGTTTAGCATGCAAAACTCCAAGAAAGGATTGCTTCCTTTCAGACATGGAGTTCCTTTGTCTGATGACCAAAGGCCTAAGACTCAAGAGGAAGAAGAAATGATGAGACAAGTTCCTTATGCTTCTGCAGTAAGAAGTCTCATGTATGCCATGCTTTGTACTAGACCAAATATCTACTACTCAGTTGGCATGGTCAGCCGATATCAACCAAATCCAGGACCAAAACATTGGCAAGCTGTAAAGCATATTCTCAAGTATCTACAGAGAACGAGAGACTATATGCTTGTTTACCGTTGTGAGGATTTGATTCCCATTGGCTATACAGATTCAGATTTTCAATCAGATCTAGATTTTAGAAAATCCACTTCAGGATGTGTTTTCACCTTGGGAGGTGGAGCCATTAGTTGGCGGAGTATTAAGCAATCTTGTATTGCAGACTCCACCATGGAGGCAGAATATGTTGCTACTTGTGAAGCAGCAAAGGAAGCTGTATGGCTCAAGAAGTTCCTTTCTGACCTTGGTGTAATAAGAATGGAGCAAGTTTCAATCACATTGTTTTGTGATAACAATGGAGCAGTTGCACAATCTAAAGATCCAAAGAATCACAAGAAAGGAAAGCACATTGAGAGGAAGTACCATATCATTCGAGATATTGTTGCTCGTGGAGATGTGGTGGTAGCAAAGATTGAAAGTGCAAACAATCTGACAGATCCATTTACTAAAGCCTTGCCTCAAAGGACTTTTGAGTCGCATTTGGAAAGAATGGGAGTTAGTTTAGTGCACAATAGTCTTTAGGGCAAGTGGGAGATTGTTAGGATTAGTGCCCTTAAATCCTTTTGTATGATGCCATGTATGATATTAAGTGTGACATTATGTATGACTTAATATTATGTTTAATTTTATTATTTGAAATAATGATAACATGAATATTCGGACATTATCACATAGTCTATGAGATACATAGTATGTGATTTATGTGAAGATTCACAAAAGATATAAATCACAAGTTCTTTGTAAACTCAGAATTATAGTTCGTAGTCGGTGATGAAATTGGGCATTTCATCTGCGAAGACTATAACATATCAACTACGATGATTTGTCTTGATCATGGAAGTGAAGACTTCTAGTTGATGTGTTAATATGTTTTAAGAGTTAAGACATATTGAACTGGACCGCTGTGAGATTTATTATTCTCCTAAAGAATGTCAAATGAATAATAAATCTCACGACTTACATTTGCATGAACTCTTAATCCTGAGAGAATAATGGACATGATCATAAGATGTAGATTGCTTTGATATATCAGGAGTGAGATCTAAAGTAACGGTCAAAACCTCAGTATATTGGGTAGCCACATTTAGTGTTGATGGAACATATATTCTTAAGATGGAATTCATAGTCTCTTAACGAAGATATAAAATATTTCATTGAGATAAGTTTAATGGGTTTGTTATTCAGAGAGTTAGGCCTAAACACTTTAGTAAGTAGTTACTAAAGTATATATTTATGAAATTAGTTTTCATAAATATATGATGAATAACTTAAAGGATTAAACCGGGTACTCAATGATCAAGATGTAGTAATTTACAAAGTGGCAGTCTATATTAATGACTTTGTACTACTACGAATATTTTATGAAGGGGTTGCATGTATAATAAAGTCTTGGGATATAATTTATAGATAAGACTTAGAGTGCAACTATATTTATATAGTGGTATTAAATATAGTTAATGATAACTTTGGACTTGTCAAGAGTTGACAGAAAAGTCCAAGGCCCATTGGAGCTAGTGTCTTATTGGTCCCTTTTGGTCCCACTCCAAGCCACACAATTAAGCCCAATTAGGAAGGCCCAAAAGGCCAGCCCAATTAGATAAATTGGTTAGATACAAAGGGAAAAAACGTTCAGATTTTCATATGCAAGAAACATCATTGTGAAATGGTGTGCATGTGAGTTTTTGTCACTCACTAGTCATCCCTTTGTTACCAATTGAGAGACCACACATCTTGGGCGTTAGTGGAATTGGAATGAAGATTAAAAGTAGTCCCAAGTGCTTCAATCTTTGTTTTGAAATTCACCGCTTCAAGATATGATCTCTTGTTCTCAAATTCTGAAATTTATTTAGTACATGTTATCTATATCGAATGAAGTAGATCCATTTAAAACTTATTTTCCGCTGCATTTATCTTTATTTCCATCACAATATCCATACACGCTTTCCAAGCAAGCAAGAGTCACTCCTCCAAGAAACCTAAGAGTGAGCCATCCACACATGCATCTCTATCTGCTCATGCTACAATTACTCCTGTACAATCAACTAGGACTCCATCTATTCCTCCTGGATTTCAAACAGCCAAGCAAAGTCACTTAATTGCAAATGTGGTTCATTGGATATTCGATTTAGAATGGCTTCTTCACTCATTTTATAGTCAAACTCAGATGCGACTCATAACTATCGAGACTCAACTGGATGCTATATAGCAAAAGCTTGAAGATAGCCTTTAGCTATTCTTGACAAAAAGGGGGAGAGCAGCACATAGAAAGGGGAAGTTAGAAAGGGGGAGATAGGCAGCATACTGAAAGGGGGAATTATTATAGTTGTTATATACTCTTATTTTGTCTGATGTGTTTATTGTTATCTATCTGCAAGTTTTTATCCTGTGTTGATATGTTTTTAATACTTTTGAAAAACTTGTGGTTCACTGGTATAGTTATTTATTTCAGAAGTTATTCAGTATATATTATGAGGCTTTTCAGCATATTTTATTTTATGTGTTTTGTTTGTACTTGTTACCTTTGTAGGTTTTTAAGGTTCTTAATTTGTACCCATGTTACTTTTGTAAGCTTTTAGGTTTTGTTTCTATGCATACTTGTAGGCTTTTATGGTTTGTACCATGCTTATGCAGCCTGTATGCTTTGTTGCTTAGTACGTCAAGCTAAATGTTATACATTTTCCTTAAATACTCTCACTCTTGTGCCCTTGTAGGATTTTATTTCTAGATGCATATACTTCATGTATTGTGCATTGGTTGAGTGTTGGTCATTCAAGTGATTTGTTTTATGCTTATCAACTTGAATGTCCTGATGTTCATTCCAAGTGAGAATGAACATTGTGATCACTTTCTTACAAGTGATTGCTTGTTTGGTCAAGCCATGATTTATTACTTTATTCCATTTTTGCTTGATCGCATTGTGCTTGTTCTATATGCATTACAAGTTTTCTGCATACAATGATATTATTGTGTTATTTTATTTCAGGAGATATTTTAGCTTTATGGTTCAAGAGCTACACATATTCTAGAGTTAGGTGTGAGTGAGTTTTCCAACTATTCCTAACTCACACGTTATGTCTAGAGTTTGTTTTAGGGTTTTATCATGGAATAGCCAAAGGGGGAGATTGTAAGGTTGAATTTAATCAACCATCTTGTTGGCTTTATTCCATGCCAAATTCGCTTGTATTTTAGCATTTAGTAACCCTGCATTTAGGTAGGAATCTTATAAGGGTAGTGTGTGAGAAAGTGTGAAGAAATGCTCAAGATTGTGCAAAGAAACAGGGACTCGTGACTAGATCTCGCGGGTGGCTCACGGCTTGCAAGTCGCTAGAAGTTGCACACGTGCTAAGCATGCCAAAAGCTGAAAAGTCATGTCAGCTATTGCACTACAGGACAAAAGTTCCAGGCTGGCCAGGCCGTTAGCTCGCGACTTGAACTCGCAACTCAACCAAGTCGCGAGTCCAAGTCACCAACTTGGCCTGTTTGGCAAAAACTGATGTTTCGCATTCCATTCTCACTCTAGTATAGATGCCCCTCATTCTCACGAAATGTGGAGAGCTTCTAAAGAGAATTTTGAGAGAGAAACCCTAGAGAAAACAAGATTACCTCATCCACAATCTTCACCTAAGAGACGCTTCAAATTCCTCTACTCTCTTCCTCTCCATTGATACATCCTTAAGAGGTTCTTGACCAAATCCTTTTCTCACCATACTCACGTCTGTGAACAACTTCTTTTGGTGCTAAGGGAAGTAGTTTGAAAGGGACCAATAACTATTGGTTAATGCTATGGTTTATAGTGAAATCCAGTAAGTTAGAAAAGAAAAAGGTTCGGCACAATCTCGTTGGAGCAAGAAGCTTAGAGGGCTTAAGGACCTAGGTAGATTAGGCTTAGAGGGTCTATTACTATTCATATATCCCAACTACATTTTCTAGTAGATTATTAACCGTTTGGAAGACGGCAAAAAGGTTTTACGTCGAGGGCTTCGGTTTCCTCTTTGATAACATATCGTGTGTTATTCTTGTGTTTGCATTTCTCTTCCCTTTATCTTTACCATTTAATTACTGTTGTGATTGTGATTATTTATGATTTAGATTGTTTATCAATTCTGTTATAAGCTTGTTATCATCTTCCGCATATATATTGATTGATATAAAGCTTGAATTGGTTTTTTGTTGTTTGGGGGTCTAAACGTTTATAGTGTTTTCAATGCTATTTGAAGGCAAAATTTGCCAAATAATATATTTTTCCAAAAAAATTAGGCACGTGGCATGCATTCAAAGTTATTTAGCAAGTTAGACTATTTTTGAAAATCGACTTTGGGCTGGAAAACGAACGTTATAGTGGCGTTTTTTTAGTGCCTATAGCAGCGTTTATAGAAAACGCCTATAGTGGCGTGTTTACAAACGCCACTAAAAAAAACGTCACTATAGCGTTTATTTTCCAGCCCAAAGTCGATTTTGCCAAAATCAATTTTCAAAAACAGTCTAACTAACTAATTAACTTTGAACTCATGCCACGCACCTAATTTTTTTGGAAAAATATACCATTTGGCAAATTTTGCCCTATTTGAACATTCAAAGGGTTTTGAATTCTTCAAAGAGGGAGGTTTTAAGTCCTAAAAAATGAAATTCTGAGGTTTTGGAATGGGCCCTGTGTACACAGGGCCGTGCATGCGTACGCAGGCATGTGCATGCATACACAAGTGCCCCCAAAGACCCTAATTTTGACTACTTAGATGGCCTAGCTTCAAATGGCCATAACTCACTCATATAAATCTAAATTAGGCAAAATATGTGTTCAAATTGAAGCCCAGATGTCCACTTTCCAATAAAACAAACTCCACTCAAAAATTCTTTGTGGATAAAAAGGTATGGGCAAAACAGTGATCAAATGTTATTTTTCAGCATCGTTTTCAAAGCGATTTGAGCACTTTTAAGTTGTGATTATTTTCATACTATCAAAATAACTTCAATTACTTTTTATAGACATATCAAACTCATCACTGGAACTGGGGATTAAATTTTATTTTTTATTTTTTATTTTTTTTATGGGAAGGATTAAAGTTTATTAATTTTTTATATTTGAATTCTTCATGTCAGCATGGGAGATTCGATCATAGAATAGGCTATTAGTAGCCTGGCGGCCCTGGCCCATGTTTTTCACTCTAAGCCATATTCATATTGTTTGAGCAATGGTTTATTCTTGGTTTTAACTGGGCCTTTTTAATACATACAGCACAATTATGTTTGGGCTTTCTAATGCCTACCCTAGCCCATTCCTTAATATGGACTCAAATTATGAAAACCCCTTCCCCTTCACACTTCGAGTTCGAGAAGATATCTCCTGTATCTGGTGTAAGCAGCGGGACACTCACGCTTCAAACCGTAACTGTAATAATCGAATTGGGAATTAATCCGACTAAACGATTGGTTCAGTAGTTTGTTGGTTCAACCAGTAATTCACTGATTGAATCAAGTTTGATATTTATAATCAATATATTTTGTAATTGTGAAAAATAATTTATACTGTACTAAATATAATACAAGAAATTAAAAAAAAAAAAAAAAAAGGAGTTCAAAACGAAAAAAAAAAAAGAAAAAAGAAGAAACAATTAACTCAACAAATAAACTAATTATAATACAATTCGAAACATGACATGCCAAGGGCTTTATAATTGAATTGACACCTCACTATGCACAAAATGCTTGAGGGTTTAGAGGAAAAAGGGTTCGAACTGCGGAATTAGTAGCCTGTTGTAATTATCTTTAAAATAAATAAATAAAAATGACATAAATTTAGAAAAATAATAATACTAACAAAATATTCATGCTAATTATCAAATATCCAAATCATAAAGTCTAAAGTTTTGAAACAAAACTTTGTAAATTGGACTCCCCTCTTTCGAAGATTTCCGTTATTACACTCACGTCTCTTTTAGTTTGGAATAAGACACCCACCTTCACCCCTAGATAATTGAAAAGGTGTTTTAAAAAATTTCAAATATCCTATTTTTACCCTGTGTTTAAAGAACAAAGTTTAGCTACAAAATTAATTGTAGCTTTAGGTTACAACCATACTCAATATTTTTTTATTGGAGGTGAATTTTGACAAATCTACCATTGAATCACTTCTTCTTCTTGTATTCTCTATGCTTGCAATTTTTTTTTTTTTTTAAAATAAAGATCAATAGTTATGTCATCAATAAATTGTTTAAATAAAAAATTTTTGCAGTTTAAAATTATGCATAAAATATAAATTTATAGATCATATAATAAATAATATCCTATTGACACAAAATTTGGCATGTGTATTATAAATAAAAATTTCAAACGGACTTTAATTACAAATCATGGCTTTTTTGGTTAAACCAACAATATAGTTCAACTATAATGAGTGAGTTCACCTATGGTTATAAGCCATTGGACAACTTAGATGATGTTTTAAGATAATAGGCCTAGTGGTGGATCACACACACAACTAGCCTATCACGTGTAAGATCTTAAAAGTTTTGTTTCGGGCCCTTATGGTCTGTTTGGAAGTTTAGAGAGGGAGAAGAGTAGAGGGGAATGATTATCCTCCACCTTGTTTGGATGTTTTTAAAATTAGTAAGGGGGAAGAGAGTAATTAGCCATTCCTCTTGCTTGAATGTTTTAAAAATTAGGATGGAAATGAGGAAAAATGATTTAAATAGACAAATTTCCACCTATTTGAAAATAGACTTGCAACATTGGTTTATGATTAATTTGTTAGATTAAATAATTATTAAATCAACATTCTCGTCCCATCAAATACCACTAATAAAAGTATAAAACTACTATTAACTATTATAAAATAATTTTTATTACCTCAAAAAAAAAAAAAAATTGTCCATCTAATCCAAGCTTACCAAGAAAAATGGTACTCTCTCAAATGTAGCCAGCTCAAAGCTTCCAATTAGGAAGAAGTTGCCATCACTGTCTTCCCTCATTGCGGTTACAACCACACTGAACACTCCTCCAAGTCTGCCCTTCAATGCCGTCACAAAATCGAGAAGCTCCGCCAACGCTACTGCTCCGAATCACAAATGCTCGTATTGTAGTTTTCACCTCGCTTTGTTGATTTAATCATTGGTTTTTGAGTTTGAATTATGGTGTCATGTTCTCGATCTTGTGATTTTTTCAGGTTACAGCTATAAGATTCTGAGAAAAATTTTGTGGCTTTAATTTCTATTTGGGTATTCTGAAAATGGAGGAAAAGGGAAAGGAGTTTGATAATTCCTCAAATCAGTAGGCTGAAAAATCTCGGGCGTTAACAATCTAAAGGCTGTTGGTGAATTCTAAAAAAAAAACAAACAAGAAAATCAGAGGAGACCGGTGGAGGCCAGCCAAGAATCCTTCGATGGCAAAGTCAATACTTTGTGTGATTCCAAGTATAATGGAAGAAAAAGACTGAATGAATTTACCTTCTCATAGAATGATTATATAGTGTGTATGAAGCGGTTATTTCTTTTATGTAACTTCCCCCATTGTTGCGGAGTCCAGAAAACTTGGAAATAACTTCTGTAACTGCCATGGAAGTTATATTGCTTGGCTTTATTTTCTCTAACCGTTGCTGGCAACGATTTGCAGTGATGAATTATGATCTCACCCAGGATGAGCTTGCCCAAGATGTTCTCTCCAGGACGAGATTGACCAGGACACTACCAGGACAATCTCTTCCTGGACGAGCATTCTAACGGGCATGCTCTGGATCTGGACAAGCCTCATGGACGAATCTAGAGTGTTTTGTAGTCCCATTAGTTGCCCCCTTGTCCATGGGTCGTCCAAGGAAATATAGGACATGTATGTTTTCATCTGGGAATTGGTATGCCACGTGTCATAAGCCCATTGGTGAAAAATCACGTCGATTGATCTAACTAAGGAGCATGCCACGTGTCTTTTGTTGATTGGTTGTGTTGTTTCAGGTGCTAGGGTTTGTTGCAGAATACCTTCGTTACCCTCCCTATTTCTGAAATTTCCTTCCTCATCCTAGATCTTCATCTAGAAGCTTCCTGTGTCTATAGCCTTCTCTCATTCTAGATCCAGGTATTTTCCTTATCTTCGTCCTTAGTTAATTTTTCTTAAAAATGGCTGGATTGTGCTTTCCTCGTCTAGACTCTAGTGATAGTGTGGATAAGGTTATAGACGAGTATAATGATCCTAGTAGTTTTAACGGTTCTAGTGATAGCGATAGTGATAGCAGTAATGAAGGGAACACTATAGACGAGTATGAGTCTGGCGTCCCTGGAATTCCCTTGGAAGTTTTTCAGGAAGAGCTTAGGACGAGATCTGAGTCAGGCTCTAAGGCTAGCACGAGTGCTCCCTCGTCTATTGATCAAAACGAGGTTGAGGTAGTTTATAGTTGTGCCATAAGGGTAGCTTCAAAGATGGATGATAGTAAGTTAAATTTACTTAAGAAGTGGTACCAAATCCCAGACGAGCTTAACCTTAGGTTAGCCGTCGAAGGAGAATGGTGCTGTCAGCCTCATCTTGGAATAGGTATTTATGAGGCTTATCTTCTAGGGGGTCTTAGATTACCTTTGAATACTTTTGCTAGGGAGTTGTTGACTAGGCTAGGTTTAGGAGTTTGTCAATTTAATCCTAACGCATGGAGGTTAGTCGTCCCTATGCAAGTTTTGTGGAGGGAGGTGTTTGAGGGGAACTATCCTCTTACTGTGGACGAGTTCCTTTATTGTTACAAGCCCTCCAAAATTAACCAATCCCTTGGCTTTTATCAATTCATTGCCAGGGGAAGAGATTATAGATTAATTAAGTCTTTAGTCTCCTCAGATAGGAACTGGAAGACGGAGTTCTTCTTCGTCTCAGGTTTCTAGGCTGGACACCCTACTGAGGTTGACAGGTACCCATTTCCTCCTTACACAGGGGAGTTAGGGAACCTTCATCCTGAAGGTATGGTCGTCCTATATTTTTCTTCATTTTTATTTGTAATTGTTTAAAAATTCTAACTATAAGTTCTCCATCTCTTTTTTTTTTTTTTTTTAACAAGTGCTAGACGACCTCATTTAAGTAGACTTTACATTGAACACGCCTAGAAGGTTCGTCTATACACTGATAGGGTGTTCCATTCTCTAGTAAGTCTTCAACGTCTTGCCATCTAGGGTTTAGGTCCTGAGCCTTTCGTCAAAGCTCTCGCACACGAGACTACAACCCACAAACGTAAGCCCTTTTTTCTCTCTCTCTTTTTTTTTTTTTTTTTTTATCATTTTTTGGTAATTGTCGTCCTTACTTTTAGGAATGGCAACGATGAAAGAAAACAAAAACAAGGGGGTGATGGACGAGGTAACTAAGCAGGGGGTGCAACCTCAGACTCATCCATCGGCCAGCAAAAAACGAAAAAATATATCATCAAGGGTTGATTTAGGTGATCTCCCAAGTAGGCGCAGTAGGGAGAAGAAAAGCAAGTCGTCCAAGCATCAAGACGTTCAACCTACTCCTCTCGTCCCTGATCCAGAGCCCCTAGTGCAGATACTTAGCTCAGAGCCCAAGGACCCTCTGTCTAAGAAGATATCGTCCACAATTCACGCACCCTCCTTGTCTTAGCCTTTGAAAGAAGTTCCTTAACACCTTCTTGGGAATGAGGACCTGGCTTGGGAGAGGTTTACAGTAGCAGTGACTGACGCAGACGTGGCAGCCTGTTACAATATGTCCCTAATGGATTTTGAGCACTTTGGTGTTCATGATCTCTTCAAGGTAAGTAAAACATTTTTCGCCTCGTCTTTATCAACCATTAAAATATGTATTTGTTTGGTTATCTTAACCCTTGTAGGCAATGTCCAAGTTTATTGTTGCGTCTAGGCAGGCAACGGATCTAGACAAGCAAGGGTTTTGTTGGAGAAAATGATCAAAGAGGTGAAGGACAAGAACAAAAAATGGGTTGAGGTGGCTGCTAAAGCTATGGACGAGGCGAAGGAGCTGCGGAACCTTAATGAAGAGCTAAGGAGTGACGTCCTTAAGAAGGACACTCAACTTGATGACCTCCAAAAGAGGAACAACGAGCTGAGTGCCCTTCTTAAAAAGGCCAAGAGAGACACAATTGCAGAATTTCAGGCTTCCAAGCAATTTACTGTTATGCTGGACAGGAATTATGCAGCTAGGTTTGAGGACTTCAGGCTAGACACCATTGAGAACTTTCCTAACCTTGACTTTAGTTCTATAAAGCTCAATCTTGGTGCTACCACAAGCTCCCTCATCTAGACGAGTTCAGAACACATTAACATTGAAGATGATGCTAGCACCCTACCTCTCCAAGATGAACCTAAGGACAATGCCCCTCCTGTTTAAAGACGAGATTTAAGTTGTACTATTTTCTTCTCTTCTTTTTTTTTTTTTTTTTTTTTTTTTAAATGTAACTCAAGTACATTAAGCTCGTCCACGGTTTTTAGGACGAGCTATTGAATAATTATTTTTGTTAGGGTGTTTGGACATTGGTTGTTCGCCCTTAAATAGTGGATTTTCTTTTCTATTATTGTATGGACAAGATTTCTTTTTGATATATTATTTTGAATTTGTTTACTCATCCATAGGAGCAATGCCATGTATTTTCTTGTCATACTTAGAATTTCGCAAAGTATAACATCGTCTTTGTGTAATGATGGTTGCCAGCATTACTCGTCCTTAAACTTAGCTAGTTCAACTTAGCTGGTTCACCTCTTATAAAGATAAGATAACCTTTCACTCGTCCACAAATTGAATTGTTTCAGCAGGTATTTTAACAAACGTGCTCATGCATTTCCTCGTCCATGGGTTGGACGTGCATTACACTTTACCTCGTCCGTTATATGGACGGATATCCTCTAAACTTACTGTTATTCAGTGAAGTTAGAGTTTTACCTCATCCTTTACTTGGATGAGCATACTTCGCTTTGCTTTTGGGAAAGCTTATTGATGTTAATTCTCCGCGTCCAGAGAATTTTCTCGTCTTGGGCTTTTCAGCCTTCTTATGGGTTGATTTGATCAAAAGTAGTATGGAAATCATATACACAAACATTATGTACATAGCATAAATATTGTTCACAGACAAAGCACATGCTCATGAGCTAGTGCCTTCTAAAGAGTTAAACAAATACAAGCAAATCCATAACTTTGTCCATAACCACATCATAATAGCAATAAAATAATATTATAAAATAACACTGAAGATATGTAGATAAACAAGCTCCTTGTAGGGATAAGCAGGCTCGTCTAGGATAACGCTCACCCAGGTTGGCACTACTAGTAATATCTCCACAGGTGTTCAACATTCCAAGGATATTCCAATTTCCTCCCGTCCAGGGCCTCCAAGTAGTAGGATCCTTGTCTCTTCTAGTTGCTAACTCTATAGGGTCCCTCCCACTTAGGTCCCAATTTCCCATGAGTTGGGTTCTTGGTGGCTAAAGAAACTCTTTTTAGGATGAGGTCGCCTATGTTGAATCGTTTCGGCTTCACCATTGCATCATACTATCTAGCCATAAGGTTCTTGTACCTTGTCATCCTTTGTTCTGCGTCTGTCCTGACCTCGTCTATCAGATCGAGATTTACACAGAGTTGTTCCTCGTTATCTTTATCTTGATACATTGCCACTTTGTAGTTGGCCATGTGCACTTCTGCAAGTATAACTACCTCACTCCCATAAGCTAACGTGAAAGAAGTTTCCCTTGTAGGGGTTCTCATCGTCGTTCTGTATGCCCATAAGACACCAAGTAGCTCATCTAGCCATACTCCCTTTGCCCCCTCAAGCCGAGTCTTGATGATTTTCAGCAAGGATCGGTTTGCAACCTCGGCTTGACCGTTGGCTTGAGGGTGGGCGGGGAGGAATAGTGATTTTGGATTCCAAAGTGTTCACAGAAGTTCCTGAAAAAGGCATTGTCAAATTGTCGTCCGTTATCGAACACCAAAACTCTGGGCACCCCAAACTTGCACAGGATGTTCTTCCAAATGAAGTTCTTTACATTCTACTGCGTGATATTTGCTAAGGGTTCTGCTTTCACCCATTTGGTGAAATAGTCTATCATTACCACCAAGAATTTCATCTGTCTGGTTCCAAGGGGAAAAGGACCTAAGATATCTAGGCCTCATTGAGCACATGGCCACGGGGCCATCATCGGGGTGAGATACTCTAATGGTTTTCTTGAGACATTACTAAATCATTGGCATTGGTCACATACCTTGACATAAGCTTTTGCATCTGCTTAGACAGTTGGCCGATAATACCCTGCATGGACGACCTTGTGGATGAGTGATCTAGCTCCCGAATGATTTTCACAGGCTCCTTCATGAACTTCCCTTAACACATAGTTCACCTCGTCCGGAGCTAGACACCTAAAATAAGGTTGAGAAAAACCTCTATTGTACAAAACTTCATCCATAAGGACATACTTGGCTGCTCTAACCCTGAGTTTTCTCACCTCATATTTCCCTTCTAGAAGCTTTCCATCCTTCAAGTACGATACTATTGGGGTCATCCAATTTTCTTCATTCTCTATTTGCTGCACTTCGAGAAGATCTATACTTGGGACATACTGAACTTCATCGAACTCGTCCATGGCTCCAATTGCTGAGGTTTCCTTCGCTAAAATATCTGCTTTCACATTCTCCTTCCTTGGAATTTGAACAAAGTTAACTTCCTTGAATTTCTTTACAAGCCGTAGCACTTTTTCTAAGTATTTTTTCATTCGTTCTTCCTTTGCCTCATACGTCCCATTTATTTGACCCATGACCAACTGAGAATCTCCCAGGACAAGTATTAACTTCGCTCCCACAAACTTAGCCAGCTTCAACCCTTTAAGGAGGGCTTCATACTTAACTTCATTGTTGGTTGCTTGGTATTACAAACGGATCTTATGCTTCAACTTATCTCCTTCAGGGGATTGTAAAACCACTCCTATTCCTTCCACATGTTGTGTGGATGAGCCATCTACATGGACGACCCATTTTTTACTGTCTTCCATTCTTACTACGTCATCGCAGCTTGGTGTGAACTCCGCAATAAAGTCAACCAAGGCTTGAACCTTTATAGTATGCCTTGGCTGGTATCAGATGTCAAACTCACTGAGTTCAACAGCCCACTAAATCAATCGTCCTACGGCTTCCAACTTGTTCATGGCTTTCTTGAGCAGGTGGTCTGTCATAACATTGATTACAGGGGCTTGGAAGTAGTGCCTCAACTTCCTGGAGGCTTTTATAAATGCAAAAGCTAACTTTTCCATTAGCGGCTATCATCCTTCCGCTCCCCTCAAAACCCTGCTAGTATAATACACTGGTTTTTTGTACTTTCCCTTCTTCTCTTATCAATGCTGAGTTCACGGCATGCAGGGTCACTGCCAGGTATAAAAACAACTCTTCTCCCATCACAAACGGACTCAGCAACAAAGCCGTAACGAGGTACATCTTCAAATCTTGAAAGGGTTTTTGACACTCATCCATCCACTCAAACGCTTTCTTTAGAACCTTGAAAAATGGTAAACACTTGTCAGTAGCTTTAGAAATAAACCTGTTAAGGGCAGCAACTCACCTGGTAAGAGATTGGACTTCTTTGATACTCTACGAAGGCTTCATATTTAGAATTGCTTTAATCTTTTCCAAGTTTGCCTCGATCCCTCTATGTGAAACCATAAATCCAAAAAAATTTCCTGACGCTACTCCGAAAGCGCACTTGCTGGGATTCAACTTCATATTGTACCACCTGAGTGTATTAAAGGTCTCTTGTAGGTCATCCAGATATTTTCCCTCGTCTAGGCTTTTTACCAACATGTCATCCACATAGACTTCTACGTTTCGTCCAATCTGAGGACGGAACATGTGGTTGACCAGTCGTTGGTATGTTGCTCCAGCGTTTTTCAAGCCGAAAGGCATTACTTCATAACAGAATAAGCCTTGACTAGTAACAAAAGATGTCTTCTGTTGGTCGGCCTCGTCCATCCTTATTTGGTTGTACCTTGAGAAAGTGTCCATAAAACTAAATAATTTATGGCCTGCGGTAGAATCCACTAGTTGACCAATGTGCGGCAATGGATAGCTGTCCTTGGGGTAAGCTTTGTTTAGATCAGTAAAATCTACACATATCCTCCACTTGCCGTTCACCTTTTTTACCATTACTACATTGGCCAACCAATCTGAATAGTACACTTCTCGTATAAACTTCGCCGCCATTAACTTCTAAACTTCGCCTTTAATAGCATTATCTCTCTTAGGGGCAAACACTATTTTCTTTTGTCGCACTAGTTTGGAGGAAGGACATACGTTTAGACGGTGGGTAATGACACTAGATCTACCCCATTCCTGGTACATCTCTCAGGGTTGTTCTCATCTATGAAAATATCTTCTAACACTTTAGTGGGTTCAGCCACAATTCTTCTTTTTTCGATGCTCATCGTCTGCACTTGCTCGTCCATGGCGAGCATGGCCAAATAACACTATCTTGCTGCCAGTTAGTCTCCTTGCACTTGTCCTACCCCATGCTCCATAGGGAACTTGATTGACAGGTGGTAAGTGGACGTGACTGCCTCCAACTATTTAGAGTTGGTCTTCCAATTAGGGCATTGTAAGAGGACGAGCAATCTACCACAAGGAAATTTACATCTTTAGTTATCTGCTACGGATATGCCCCCACTACCACTAGCAACATAACAATGCCTACAGGCTGTACCTTTATTCCTCCGAAACCCACTAAAGGCGAGTGTACTGGTCAAAGCTGGTCTCGTCCAACCCTTATTTGTTGAAAAGCTGGATAATACAGAATGTCTACCAAGCTCCCATTGTCTATCAGTACCCTTCTGGTTGTGTAGTCAGTAATAACCAAGGTGATGACAATAGCGTCGTCATAAGGGTGATGAATTCTCTCCGCATCCTTATCCGTAAAAGTGATCGCCTGCTCGACTGTGTTTCTCGTCCTGGGAGATCGTCCAGAGAGTTGAACATTCTGAACTACCTTCAGGTATGTCTTTCTTGACTTAGACGACTGACCTGTTGAACCACCTATAATTACTCTTATTTCTCCAAGTGGAGGTCGCGACGACTCTTCTACTTTCTCTTTCAACTTCTCGTCTTTGTGATCTCGTCCAAGAAAATTACTTAATTTCCCTTGTCTAATGAGATTCTCAATTTTCTGTTTTAAATCAAAACATTCATCTGTGTCATGTCCATGGTCTCTATGGAAGCGACAATATTTGCTTCAATTTCTCTGGCCACTTCAAAGAAGGGTCATCCTTGATTTGCATAAGGACTTACTCGAGTGGCATGTTTAACGGCGTGTACTGTTGATTCTGTGCTAGAGGACCTGCCTTCTTATTGTCTCGGTCTTTCCTATCTTCTATTCATCCCTTCTTCAGACGAGGACCTTGTTCGGGGTGGCGCTGAGTGTTTGCTTCCATTCTTTTCCTCTTCTTGGCAATAATTGTGTCTTCTGCATTCATGAAGTTTTGGGCCGAATAGATGAGTTTAGCCATAGTCTGGGGCTCTTGTTCGTAAAGCTTGTGGATAAATAAGTCAGAGTTGATCCCACTGTGAAAGGCTGCTAACAATAGCTTGTCGTCCATCTCATCTACCGCTAAGGCTTCTCTATTGAAACGAGTAATGAAGGACCGCAAGCTCTCATTTTCTCCTTGTTCTATGGTTAACAGGCTAGACGAGAAACGTTTGTGCCTTTGTCCTCCAATGAAATTATTAACAAATAACTTGCTCAATTCTTCAAAGGTACTTACCAAATTTAGGGGTATCTTGTTGAACAACACTCGCGCGGGTTGTTTGAGGGTAGTTGGGAAGGCTCTACACATTATCTCATCTGGAACCCCTTGAAGATGCATAATAGTCTTGAAGGTAGCAATGTGATTAAAGGGGTCATGCGTCCCATCATACGAATCTAAAGAAGGCATCTTGAACTTTGGTGGCAAGGGATGGCCATTAATGGAAGTCGTAAAGCGAGAATCAGTTCTATGAACCAAATCTTCTACGGGATTTGCCCTTCTCATGTTCTCTCTCATCTCATCCATAACTTTCCTCATCTGGTCTATCTCCTTCTCCAAGTGTGGTACCCTTCTTGGTGCAGTACCCCTTGATTGGCTTTCTGGCTCTACATTTCTTCTATCTCCCTGGCTCTGTCCATGCTCTTCTCCATAGGCCTCATGTTGTTGCCTTCTGAGATTAATCTCCCTTCTCAATTCTTGGTTCTGACGAGTTAACTCCACCATAGCAGTGGCCATTGACTGGACGTGTTGGATAGAAGATGGTTGCATGACAGGTACCGATTAGTGGCCGTGATGGGGGTTACTAGAAGCGTCTCTACTCTCTTGAGGGCCTGGACTAGTAGCCTTTGATCTTGTCCAAACCATTTCAACCCTTTGTCAGAGAAAGAAATCGCAGAACTTAACAAATAAAGTTTGAGCGCGACAAATATTCTTCCCCACAGACGGCGCCAACTGATAATTCCTTAAATCAGTAGGCTGAAAATCTCGGGCGTTAACGATCTAAAGGCTGTTGGTGAATTCTGGAAAAAAAAAAAAAAAAAAAAAAAAAAAAAAACAAACAAACAAGAAAATTAGAGGAGACAGTGAAAGCCGGCCAAGAATCCTCCGATGGCAAAGTTAGTACTTTGTGTGATTCCAAGTATAATGGAAGAAAAAGACCGAATGAATTTACCTTCTCGTAGAATGCTTATATAGTGTGTATGAAGTAGTTATTTCTTTTATGTAACTTTCCCCGTTGTTGCGGAGTCCAGAAAACTTGGAAATAACTCCCGTAACTACCGTGAAAGTTAAATTGCTTGGCTTTATTTTCTCTAACCATTGCTGGCAACGATTCACAGTGATGAATTATGATCTCACCCAGGACGAGATTGACCAGGACACTACCAGGACAATCTCTTCCTGGACGAGCATTCTAATAGGCATGCTCTGGATCTGGACGAGCCTCATGGACGAATCTGGAGTGTTTTATAGTCCCATCAGAATTGAAATTTGAGCATTGTGTATTTTGTTTGTTAGAAAGTAAAACTTATAGTTTTGCTAGGCTTAGTTACACTTTTTGAAAGAGAAAAGTGTTTGTTTTTGGTGGCTTTTCCGGTTCTGAATTTCTAAAAGTTTAGCATTAAATTATTTATTTTCTCAGGAAACAAACAAAAATTATTTATATAATCCATTTGCAATTTTGTTAATTTAGAAAGGGTAAATTGAGAAATTCATTTGATCAATAATTTATCCACTCTACTCTCCTTTCAAATCTCTCCAATTTTGGGGAATTAAAAATGAGGGACTAAAGTTAGTTGAAACCCCTCCAAACCCCCCTCATTCCTTCCTTAAAAAACTTCCAAAGAAGGTAATTGAATTACTCTCTCTCCCTTTACTCTACTTCCCTTCCTTTTTTAAACATCCAAACAGAGCATTAATCTTTGCTGCTCTATTCTTCTTCTTCTTCTTCTTCTTCTTCTCCCATAATTTTTCTGCACTTACTTTTTGGTTCTAAGGAAAAGTAAATTTAAAGCTGTTCTTGATTCATTGTGATTGAAAGTGTGTCCATTGCAAAAACCATTTCTATAGTCTAACCTTGGGCTAAGAAAGCATATTGCACTGAGTTCTACTCAGGGTTGCACAAAACAATGCTATTGTGTGATTCCATAGCTTTATGAGATATTTCTGACTCTCTTTTTAATTTTCCATCATTGCTAATTTTTTAGAGTTTTCGTATTGTTGAATCAAGAATTTTTTTATTTTTTTATTTTTATTACAGCTAAGTTCTAATACGATGTACCAAAATCAAGTAGTTGTAACTTATAATGATCTATATTAATAGCTTTCGACATAAATTAAGAAATGATCTTTTAGAGTAACTGAATCCTTACAACACATTGATGCAGGAGAAGGTATTTCAGTATTTGATATCATCGAAACATGTCACGTAGACTCCCATATAAGGAAGAATGTAATATATTCCCATGACATTAAAAAAAAAAAATGGTAGACTCACACATATGGTCCTCACTCCTTGCATACAACACAACCACTCTATCTCTATGAGATACTCTTTTGGCACAAGACTACATGTTCAACCACGACAATAATGTGGGATGCACTTTTGGCGCCGTAGCTAAAATATGACATATGTAGACCCATAAAATTCTATATGGTGTGTTTGGATAATTTATTTTTGGTAGCTTATATAGTTCACAACTTTAAAAAAATATGTATAAAAAAAATATAATTATATTTTTTTTTTGGTTGAGAAAATATAATTATATGTTCTAAAATTTATTTGTACTATGTTCGCTGAAAATAAATCGATATATTAAACTAAAACATTGAAACCCAAATTAATCCCTTGCCAATATATTCGAAATCCCAAACTAATAGTCGAATGCAAATGAATTTTGTTGGAATGACACTTCTTGTGCTTATATGGGTGTGGCATTTAAGTTAGCAGTCTTGTAATTTTTTTTTTTTTTTTTTTTTTTGGGGGTAAGTTAGCAGTCTTGTAATTTAGAGGAATAGTCTGTTTGTGTTCAAATCTCCTTCAATGTATGTATATGTATACATTAAAATAGGTCAAGACATATTTCAAGCCCTCCTTATCAGCTACACTCCTTAACGAGTGAGTCCAAAATGAAACCCTCCCCATAAATATTTTTTTAAAAAAATCTCATTAAACTTTTTTTTTTGGATGGCGAATCTCATTTCATTTAACTTTCGTTCCTGAATGAATGAAGAGAAGTTACACATACACTAATAAAACCTAGCCTAAGCATTAAGACTAAGCCTAAGCAGAGTCTGAGGTTCTTATTATTATAATATCCCTGAATGTGAATGGGCAAAGCTAGTGAGTAAAAATTGAGAGTCTGAGACAGACAGACCCATGTAGTGGAGATGATCTGATCTCCACCATTCATTATCAAATACAAAATATTACTACCTACTAGATCAAAACCATTGATTTATACTTACCTTACACTTTTTTTTTCTGGAACCCACTCAAAATCATCAGAGACAGACGGAGACGGATACGGATACGGATACGGATAGGAACAAAACTTCCTCTGCGTCATCATCAATCCGCACAACAATCCTGAACCGTCAGATGCTCTCCTCATATTCAACCCTTTGTTTCCCGCCAAATCCCCCCGAATCCCATTCCAATCCTCCAACACCTTCGAAGTCGAAGTCGAAGTCGCAGACGAAGACGAAGACGAAGACGACGTCATTGATTCCCCCCCGACCGATACATCATTCTCTCCGGCGCCAGCGCTAGACCGAATCCGGTGGCGCCACCTCCGTTCACTGTCTCCCACTTGCTCGGGGAATCCAATCGCCGATCTTTCTCCCATCGCCGGAAATTCTGAACCGTCGATGACCGAAGCGCCGATGTTTAATACTCCGTGGAATCTTCCCGAGGGGCGGCGGATCTGGACGGCGGAGAAGGCGGGAGTCCTCACCTGAGAGAAAATGAAGTTGCTGGTGAGGAATCGGACGGTGCCGATGAGATGGTCGCGGAGGCAACCTACGGCGAAGATCTGAATGGAGACGGCGGACGTCTCGCTGGAGAGGAAGTCCGGTGGGACTTTGAAGAAGAATTTATCGTTCCAGGTAGGGTTTTCAGCGCCGAGACGGTCGGTTCGGGTTCGGACCTTGTGGGCCGGGTCGACCCATACGAGGGCGTAGGTTTGCATGCGGCGCAAGTTAGAGGTTGGGGGTTTGAGATTCTGCGCAGAGATCAAGTTGATCTCCAAGGCTTTGTCTTGCTCTGAAGAAACTCTTTCTCCTTTCCTCATTGATGGTGCTGATCTGATCAAGAAAGAATGAGAGATGGAGGGTTCTTGATCGGAATCAAGAAAGACTGTCCGAGTGTGACATGGCGTGAAGGTGAAGAGAGAAACGTACGTGTTCTAGAAATGGAAATATAAAAAGGTTATTAGAGAGAGAGAAAGACAGAGAGTGTCTGTGTGACTTGGCAGCGTGCGTGTGAAGAACCCACGCGATGGAAATATGGGAATATTCAGAAGCAAAAGTGACTTGGCAGCGTGCGTGTGAAGAACCCACGCGATGGAAATATGGGAATATTCAGAAGCAAATGTTTTGAGTTTTGTTTGTTTGGTAAAAATTATTTTTGTTAATTTATTTTATTATTTTGTTTATTTTGTTAACTATTTATGAGGTTTATTATATTTTTTAATATTATTTATAGTTTTATTGTACTATTTTAGTTAACTATTACTTTTATCTACAGTATTTTCAGTAAAAAATTTTCAATTTCAACAAAATAAGCAGATCTCAAACAAACTGTTGTTATTTAACAACTCTGTTAGACTTGAAATTTTCATAAGATGATTATTAATAAAAATTCACACAAAATTTGTTTTTGAAGAATGATTATAAGTTTTTTGTTGTTGAAAGAAGTCTACTCTTTTACCTATCACCTTTCATACCTTTCAACTTCAAACTCCCTTTTGTCTCTCACTTCAACTGTGTCAATCACTGCTTTATCTACTCTCTTTGTCTCCTTTCCCCTTTGCATGTCTGATAAGTGTCCTGTTTTTTCTTCTCTAGCTTCCTCTATCTTTTCCGACTTCGTTTACAAGTTGCTAGTTGATATTCTCTTCTTGCTCTCCTTGTCTCACTCTGACCTTCCTATACCTTCTTTTCCTTCTATCATTCTGTCAACTATCTGAACCTTACTTCCTTTCCTTTGTTTTTCCTTTGCATGCAACACCTTTTCACCTGATCCTTGTGGTTCTTATGGATGACCCTTTCAATTTTCAAGAATTTGGCTGGACGGAAAGTAGTGGATCAAATACCAACGCCATGGTTTTAAAAACAGGTACAATTAAAGAACCAGAAAAGGGGGCATTTTCGGCTTTGTGGTCCGACTGGGGTCCAACCGGTGGTCGAACCGATGATGTCATAAATATTTAATTAATAATTTCAAAATTATAAAAATATATAATAAGTTTATGACTAATAATATATCTTGTTATAATATATAATAAATTTTTTATAAAAAAAATTAAGTGAGTTTTCATCTTTTATATTAAACAAAAATGTAGCTAAACATATTAACATTACAATATCATCCTTAAAACAAATAAAAATAATTAGTCGCATAGACAACCATCACTAAAATAATAATAATAATAATAAATTGTTCTCAATTTTAAAAGCTTGTATAGAAGTCTTTATTTTCTTTTATGACATAGATTGTAATTGTTGATTATTATAAAAAAAAAATTTAAAAAAAAAAAAAAAGAGTAGTTGTTGAGCTCATAAATTATATTATGAAATTATTAATATAAGAAAATAGTAATTGGTTTCTTATGAAATCATTTTAAAGAAAAGTGTAGTAAATTTTAAGTTATTTCATTTGATTAACAAAATTAATCCTCTTAAAAAAGCAAAGCAAACAAACATTAAAAAAAAAAAAAAAAAAAAACCGTGCTCGTCACTTACTTGTGCAGTTGTGCTATTTTACCAAACGTGCAAAAGGACCAAAACTATCCACCACACAAACTAATATCATTTCCTTAAATAAAATTAAAAAAAAAAACAAAACAAAACAAAACAAAAGGTAAAAAAAAAAAAAAAAAAAGTCCACAACCCTACTGCCCCATATAAATACTAAGTGCAACCCAGCCACCCACTTACTCAAACCACATCTAAATTTCTCTTCCTCTCACAATTTGCAAATCTAATAAATTTCTCAAATTTCACAGCTACCCACTTGCTCTCTCATTGATTTAAATTTCTAAATTTCAAATCTCTCTCTCTCTCTCTCTCTCTCTCTCCAGTGACGGCACTGGCATTGTGGCACACTATGAAATCTATGGTGTGCCTCGAAAAGGGAGTCGAAAGTTCAAAACTATGATAAAGATTTGCAAGTCAAAATTTGTAGATCTGTTGTGAGTGTTTCGACTAAATGTTCCTTTTCGTTCTATTTATAATTATTTCAAGAGATTAAAAAACAAAAACTAAGATACAAAGTGTCTTTGATTGCTTTAACAACTGTGACTTTGGGATCATTCTGGCATTTTAACAAAACTATTCAAAAACCGGTTGAGTCGTTCCGATTTCTGGTTTTCACTGTTAATCGGCTCGTTTTAAGTTAATTCAAGATTTTTAGAATTTTTTGGTTTTTAGTCATAACCGGACTAGATTAATGTCTGATTCTCGGGAGAATTCCGAAAAAAAATAGCAGAAAAATTCAAAAAAGTAAAAAACATCATTTTAGTATTATTTCAAGCCAAAATGGGTCGGCACAGGCCAAGAAAGACAAAAAATAATTCTCATTCTGGACCGTTTCTACCCAACCCAATTAGATAATTTCGAAAAAAATTGCAAAAAAATTCAAAAAATTAAAAAACATCATTCTAGCATTATTTCAAGCGAAAACGGGTTGGGACAGGCCGAGAAAGAGAGAAAAAGAAATTCTCGTTCCGGACCGTTTCTACCCGACCAAAGTAGAGAATTCCCAAAAACATTACAAAAGAATTCAAAAAAAAAAAAAAAAAAACATCATTTTGACATTATTTCAGACCAAAAAATGGTCGGGACAGGCCGAGATAGAGAGAAAAATAAATTCTCCTTACGAACCATTTCTACCCGACCCAAACTAGAGAATTCCGAAAAAAATTGCAACAAAATTCAAAAAATTAAAAAAATTACTCTGGCATTATTTCAAGTCAAAACGAGTTGGGTAAGGCCGAGAAAGAGAGAAAAATAAATTTTTGTTCCGAATCGTTTCTACCCGACACAAACTAGAGAATTCCGAAAAAAAAAAAAAAAAAAAAAAAAAAAAGATTCTGGCATTATTTCAAGCCAAAACGAGTCGGGACTGACCGAGAAAGAGAAAAAAAAAATTCTAGTTCTGGATCATTTTTACCCGACCCAAATTAGAGAATTCCGAAAAAAAATAGCAAAAAAAAAATCAAAAAATTAAAAACCTTGATTATGGGCAATATTTCAAGCCAAAATGGGTCGGGACAGGCCAAGAAAGAAAGAAAAAGAAATTCTAGTTCCGGACTGTTTCTACCCAACCAAAACTAGACAATTCCCAAAAAAATTTAAAAAATTAAAAAACATCATTCTGGTAGTATTTCAATTCAAAACTGGTCGGGACAAGCCAAGAAAGAGAGAAAAATAAATTCTCGTTACAGACCATTTCTACCCAACCCAAACTAGAGAATTCCAGAAAAAATTGCAAAAAAATTCAAAAAATTGAAAAACATCATTCTAGCATTATTTCAAGTCAAAACGGGTCAGAACAGGATGCGAAAGATAAAAAAAGACATTCTAGTTCTGGACCGTTTCTATCCGACCCAAACTAGAGAATTTCAAAAAAAAAAAAAAATAGCAAACAAATTCAAAAAATTAAAAAACATGATTCTAGCACTATTTCAAGCCAAACTAGGCCAGGACAGGCCGAGAAAGAGAGAAAAAAAAATTCCCACTCCAGACCGTTTCTACCCGACCCAAACTAGAGAATTCCAAAAATAATTGCAAAAAAATTCAAAAAATTAAAAAATATCATTCTGGCATTATTTTTAGCCAAAACAGCTAGGGATAGGCCGAGAAAGAGAGAAAAAGAAATTCGCGTTCTGAACCGTCTCTACCCAACAACCTAGAAAATTCCGAAAAAAAAAAAAAAAAAAATCAAAAAACTTGATTCTAGCACTATTTCAAGCCAAAACGGGTCGGGCAAGCTGAGAAAAAGAAATTCTCGTTCCGGACCGTTTCTACCCGACCCAAACGAGAGAATTCTGAAAAAAATTGCAAAAAAATTAAGAAAAAAAAAAATATCATTCTGGCATTATTTCAAGCCAAAACAGGTTGGGACAAGCCAAGAAAAAGAGAAAAAGAAATTCTCGTTTCGTACCATTTCTCCCCGACCCAAACTAGAGAATTCCCAAAAAAATTTAAAAAAATCATTTTGGCATTATTTAAAGCCAAAACTGGTTGGGACAGGCCGAGAAAGAGAGAAAATTAAATTCTCTTTACGGACCATTTCTACCCGGCCCAAACTAGAGAATTCCGAAAAAAATAGCAAAAAAATTTGAAAAACTAAAAAATATCATTCTGGCATTATTTCAAGCCAAATCGGCTCAGGATAGGCCGAGAAAGAGAGTAAAAGAAATTCTCGTTCCGGACCGTTTCTACCCGACCGAAACTAGAGAATTCCAAAAAAGATTGCAAAAAAATTCAAAAAATTAAAAAACATCATTCTGGCATTATTTCAAGCCAAAATGGGTCAGCACGGGCCGAGAAAGAGAGAAAAAGAAATTCTCCTTCCGGGCCGTTTCTACTCGACCCAAACTACAGAATTTCGACAAAATTTGCAAAAAAAAAAAAAAAAAAAAAAAAACAACATTCTGCCATTATTTCAAGTCAATACTAGTCAGGGGAGGCTGAGAAACAGAGAAAATTAAATTCTCTTTCCGGACCATTTCTACTCGACCCAAACTAGAGAATTCAAAAAAAAAAAAATTACAAAAAATTACGAAAAATTAGAAAACATCAATCCAGCATTATTTCAAGCCAAAACTAGTCGGGACAGGCTGAGAAAGAGAAAAAATTAAATTCTCTTTCTGGACCGTTCCTACCTGACCCAAACTAGAGAATTCTCAAAAAAATTCAAAAAATTAAAAAACATCATTCTGGCATTATTTCAATCCAAGACTGGTCGAGACAGGCCGAGAAAGAGAGAAAATTTAATTCTCTTTTTTGGACCGTTTCTGCCTGACACAAACTAGAGAATTCCTAAAAAAAAAAAATCAAAACATTAAAAAACATCATTCTGGCATTATTTCAATCCAAAACTGGTCGAGACAAGCCTAAAAGAGAGAAAAATAAATTCTCATTCCGAACCATTTCTACCTGACCTAAACTAGAGAATTCTGAAAAAAAAAAATTACAAAAAAATTGAAAAAATTAAAAAACAACATCCTGGCATTGTTTCAAGTCAAAACGGGTCGAGACAGGCCGAGAAGGAGGGAAAAAGAAATTCTAGTTCCGAACGTTTCAACTTGACCCAAACAACAGAATTTTGAAAAAAAATAGCAAAAAAATTCAAAAAATTTAAAAAAAAAAAAAAAAAAAAAACTTGATTTTGGCACTATTTCAAGCCAAAACGGGTCGGGATAGGCCGAGAAAGAGAGAAAAAGAAATTCTCGTTCCAAATCGTTTCTACCTGACCCAAACTAGAGAATTCCAAAAAACATTGCAAAAAAAATTAAAAAAAAATTAAAAAACAACATTTTGGCATTATTTTTAACCGTAACGGGTCGAGACAGGCTAGGAAAGAGAAAAAAAGAAATTCTCATTCCGGACTGTTTCCACCCTACCCCAACAAGAGAAATCCGAAAAAAAAAAAAAAAAAAAAAAAATACAACAACAACAACAGCAGCAAAAATAGTAAAAAAAAAAAAAAAAACTAAAAATCTTGATTTTGGCACTATTTTTAGCCAAAACGGGTCGGGGTAGGCCGAGAAAGAGAGAAAAAGAAATTCTAATTCTGGACTGTTTCTACTCGACCCAAACTAGAGAATTTTGAAAAAAATCGCAAAAAAAATTTAGAAAAAAAAAAAAAAAAAATCATTTTGGTGTTATTTCAAGACAAAATGGGTCGGGACAGGCCGAGAAAAAGAGAAAAACAAATTCTTGTTTTGGACCGTTTCTCCCCGACCCAAAATAGAGAATTCTGCAAAAAAATTAAAAAAAAAATTAAAAAGTATCATTCTAGCATTGTTTCAAGTCAAAACGGGTCGGGACAGGCCGAGAAGGAGAGAAAAATAAATTCTAGTTTCGGACCGCTTCTACCCTACCCAAACTAGAGAATTCCGAGAAAAAAAAAAAAAAGAAAAAATAGTCAAAAAAATTAAACAACACGATTTTGGCACTATTTCAAGCAAGAACGAGTCAGGGCAAGCCGAGAAAGAGAGAAAAATAACTTCTCATTCCGGACAGTTTCTACCCCACCCAAACTAGAAAATTTCGAAAAAAATTGCCAAAAAAATTTGGAAAATTAAAAAAAAAAAAAAAAACATCATTCTGGCGTTATTTCAAGCCAAAACAAGTCGAGACAGGCCGAGAAAAAGAGAAAAACAAATTCTGATTTCGAACCGTTTCTCCTCGACCCAAACGAGAGAATTCCGAAAAAAAAAATTGCAAAAAAAGTAAAAAAAATCACTCTAGCATTATTTCAAGTCAAAACGAGTCGAGGCAGGTCAAGAAAGAGAGAAAAACAAATTCTCTTTCCGGACCATTTCTACTCGACCCAAACTAGAGAATTCAGAAAAAAAAATAGCAATAAAATTAAAAAAAATTAAAAAAACATGACTCTCGCCTTATTTCAAGCCAAAATGGGTTAGGACTGGATGAGAAATAGAGAAAAAGAAATTCTCATTACGGACCGTTTCTACCAGACCCAAACTAGAGAATTCCGAAAAAAATTGTAAAAAAATTCGAAAAATTAAAAAACATCATTCTGGCATTATTTCAAGCCAAAACGGGTCGGGACAGGTTGAGAAAGAGAGAAAAAGAAATTTTCGTTACGAACCGTTTCTACCAGTCCCAAACTAGGGAATTCCGAAAAGAAAATTTGCCAAAAAATTCAAAAAATTAAAAAACATCATTCCTGCATTATTTCAAGCCAAAACGGGACGGGATAGGCCGAGAAAGAGAGAAAAGGAAATTCTCATTCCGGACCGTTTCTACCCCACCGAAACTAGAGAATTCCGAAAAAAAAAAATAGAAAAAATAGTAAAAAAAATAATAATAATTAAACAACATGATTTTGGCACTATTTCAAGCTAGAACAGGTCGGGGCAGGCCGAGAAAGAGAGAAAAATAACTTCTCATTCCGGACAGTTTCTACCCCACCCAAACTAGAAAATTTCAAAAAAAAATTGCCAAAAAAATTCGAAAAATTAAAAAAAACATCATTCTGGCGTTATTTCAAGCCAAAACAGGTCGGGACAGGCTGAGAAAAAGAGAAAAACAAATTCTCATTCCGGATCGTTTCTCCTCGACCTAAACGAGAGAATTCCGAAAAAAATTGCAAAAAAAGTAAAAAACATCACCCTAGCATTATTTCAAGTCAAAACGAGTCGAGGCAGGTCAAGAAAGAGAGAAAAATAAATTCTCGTTCCTTACCGTTTCTACCCGACCCAAACTAGAGAAATCAGAAAAAAAAAAAAAAAAAAAAAAAGGCAATAAAATTCAAAAAATTAAAAAACATGACTCTTACTTTATTTCAAGCCAAAACGGGTCTGGACTGGACGAGAAATAGAGAAAAAGAAATTCTCGTTACGGACCGTTTTTACTCGACCCAAACTAGAGAATTCTGAAAAAAATTGTAAAAAAATTCGAAAAATTAAAAAACATCATTCTGGCATTATTTCAAGCCAAAACGGGTCGGGACAAGCTGAGAAGAGAGAAAAAGAAATTCTCGTTATGGATCGTTTCTACCAGACCCAAACTAGGGAATTCCGAAAAGAAAAATTGCCAAAAAATTCAAAAAATTAAAAACATCATTTCGGCATTATTTCAAGCCAAGAAGGGATGACATAGGCCAAGAAAGAGAGAAAAAGAAATTCTTGTTCCGGACCATTTCTACCCCACCGAAACTAGAGAATTCCGAAAAAGATTGCAAAAAAATTCAAAAAATTAGAAAACATCATTCTGGCATTATTTCAAGCCAACATGGGTCGGCACAGGCCGAGAAAGAGAGAAAAAGAAATTCTCATTCCGGACCGTTTCTACCCGACCGAAACTAGAGAATTCCGAAAAAGATTGCAAAAAAATTAAAAAAATTAAAAAACATCATTCTGGCATTATTTCAAGCCAACATGGGTCAGCACAAAACGAGAAAGAGAGAAAAAGAAATTCTCGTTCTGGACCGTTTCTACCTAACCCGAACTAGAGAATTCCGAAAAAAATTTCAAAAAATTAAAAAACAACATTCTAGTATTATTTCAAGCCAAACCCAATCAGGAAAGGCCGAGAAAGAGAGAAAAACAAATTCCCTTTACACAATTCATCGGCTAATTTACACAGTTCTGAATATTCAGTTTCTTTGCAAATCCTGACAATCCGTATATTTAATGTACACAATTTTCCATTGAATTTACAATGTTTTGGATATTCCATTTTTCCCAAAATCCAAAGCTTCTGTACAGATAATGAACTCAATTACTCGTTGAATTCACGCAGTTCTGGATATTCAATTTTCTGCAAACCTAGACGTTCCGTACATATAATGTACTCGATTTTCCATTGAACTTTCGCTGTTCTAGATATTCAATTGGTCTGCAAATCTAGACATTCCGTGCATATAATGTACACAATTCATTGACTAATTCACACAGTTCTGGATATTCAATTACTCTGCAAATCCAAACAGTTCGTACATTTAACGTTCACAATTTTCGTTGAACTTACACTGTTTTGCATATTCCATTTTTCCCAAAATCCGGACCTTCTGTACAGATAATTTGCTCAATTTACTTTGAATTTACGCAATTCTAGATAATAAATTTGTTATCAGATTCGGACATTCAGTACATCTAATATACAAAATTCATCGGCCAATTTACACAATTTTGGATATTCAATTTCTCTACAAATCCAGACAATCTGTACATTTAATGTACTTAATTTCCCGTTGAATTTACACTGTTTTAAATATTCCATTTTTTTCAAAATCCAGAGTTTTTGTACATATAATGTGCGTAATTTCTTGATGAATTTAAGTAGTTCTGGAGATTCAATTTGTCCGCAAATCTAGACATTCCATAAATATAATGTACTCAATTTATCATTGAATTTACGCAGTTCTGGATATTCAATTTGTTTGCAATTCAAACATTTCGTACATAGAATGTACTCAATTTTCCGTATAATTTACGCAGCTCTAGATATTCAATTTGTCTGCAAATCCAGACATTCTATACATATAATGTACACAATTCTTCGGCTAATTTACACTGTTCTGGATATTTAATTTCTCTGCAAATCTAGACAATCCGTACATTTAATGTACACAATTTTCTGTTCAATTTACAATGTTTTGGATATTCCATTTTTCTTAAAATCCAGAACTTCTGCACAGATAATGTACTCAATTACTCGTTGCATTCATGCAGTTTTGGATATTCAATTTTCTACAAATCCAAACGTTTCGTACATTTAATGTACTCAATTTTCCATTGAATTTACGCATTTCTGGATGTTGAATTTGTCTGCAAATCCAGACATTCCGTACATATAATGTACACAGTTCATCGGCTAATTCACACAATTCTGGATATTCAATTACTCTGCATATCCAGACGATCCGTACATTTAAAGTACATAATTTTTCGTTGAATTTACACTGCTTTGTATATTTCATTGCTCACAAAATCCAGAGCTTCTGTGCAGATAATTAACTCAATTCACGTTGAATTTACGTAGTTTTGGATATTCAATTTGTTTACAAATCCAGACGTTCCGTATATATAATGTACACAATTCATCGGCTAATTTACACAGTTCTGGATATTCAATTTTTTTGCAAATCTAGACAATCCGTACATTTAGTGTGCAAAATTTTCGATGAAATTTACACTGTTTTGGATATTCAATTTTTCTAAAAATCTATAGTTTCTATACATATAATGCACTCAATTTCCCGTTGAATTTACGCAGTTTTAGATATTCAATTTGTGTCCAAATCCAGACATTCCATACATATAGTGTACACAATTCATCGGCTAATTTACATAGTTCCGGATATTCAATTTCTCTACAAATCCCGACAACCCGTTCATTAAATGTACACAATTTCCCATTGAATTTTCCAAAATCTGGAGTTTCTGTACATATAATGTACTCAATTTACTGTGGAATTTACGCAGTTCCGAATTTTAAATTTGTCTGAAAATCTAGACGTTTCGTACATATAGTGTACATAATTAATTGGCTAATTTACACAATTCTGAATATTCAATTTCTCTGCAAATCTTGACAGTCCGTATATGTAATGCACACAATTTCCCATTGAATTTGCAATGTTTTGGATATTTCATTTTTCACAAAATTCAAAGCCTCTGTACAGATAATGTACTCAATTACTCATTGAATTCATGCAGTTCTAGATATTCAATTTTCTGCAAACCCAGACATTCTATACATATAATGTACTAGATTTTCCACTGAATTTACGTAGTTTTGGATAGTCAATTGGTCTGCAAATCCAGACATTCCATACATATAAATTACACTATTCATCGGCTAATTCACACAGTTCTGGATATTCAATTACTCTGCAAATCCAGACAATCTGTACATTTAACGTTCATAATTTTTCCTTGAATTTACACTTTTTTGTATATTCCATTTTTCACAAAATCCAGAGCTTCTGTACAGATAATTTACTTAATTTACGTTGAATTTATGCAGTTCTAGATATTAAATTTGTTTGCAAATCCAGACATTCAGTACATCTAATATTCGAAATTCATCGGCCAATTTACAATTTTCTGGACATTCAATTTCTCTGTAGATCCAAACAATCCGTATATTTAATGTACACAATTTTTCGTTTAATTGACACTGTTTTCAATATTCCATTTTTCTTAAAATCCAGAGTGTCTTTACATATAAAGTAGTCAATTTTTCATTGAATTTACGTTGTTTTGGATATTCAATTTGTCTGCAAATGCAAACGTTCCGTTCATATAATGTACACAATTCAACGGCTAATTTACACAGTTCTTGATATTCAATTTCTTTGCAAATTCAGACAATTCGTACATTGAATGTACACAATTTTTCGTTCAATGGACACTGTTTTCGATATTACATTTTTCACAAAATCCAGAGTTTCTTTACATATAATATACTCAATTTTCCGTTGAATATAAGCAGTTTTGGATATTCAATTTGTCTGCAAATTCAGACGTTCCGTACATATAATATACACAATTCATTAGATAATTTACACAGTTCTGGATATTCAATTTCTCTGCAAATCCAGACAATCCATACATTTGATGTACACAATTTTTGTTTAATTGACACTGTTGTCGATATTCCATTTTTCTCAAAATCCAGAGTTTCTTTACATATAATGTACTCAATTTTTCGTTGAATTTACGCAGTTTTGGATATTCAATTTGTCTACAAATCCAGACATTCCGTACATATAATGTACATAATTCATCGGCTAATTTATACAATTCTTGATATTCAATTTCTCTGCAAATCCAGACAATTCGTACATTTAATGTACACAATTTTTCGTTCAACTGACACTGTTTTCGATATTACATTTTTCACAAAATCCAGAGTTTCTTTACATATAATGTACTCAATTTTTTGTTGAATTTAAGCAGTTTTGAAATTTCAATTCGCCTGCAAATCCAGACGTTCCGTACATATAATATACACAATTCGTCGGCTAATTTACACAGCTCTGGATACTCAATTTCTTTACAAATCCAGACAATCTGTACATTTAACATTCACAATTTTTCTTTTAGTTTACACTGTTTTGTATATTCCTTTTTTTGCAAAATCCAGAGATTCTGTACGAATAATTTACTCAATTTACATTGAATTTATGCAGTTCTAGATACTAAATTTGTTTACAAATCCAGACTGTCAGTATATCTAATGTACGAAATTCATCGGCTAATTTACACATTTCTGGATATTCAATTTCTCTGCAAATCCAAACAATCCGAATATTTAATGTACTCAATTTCCCGTTGAATTTACATTGTTTTGGATATTCCATTTTTCTCAAAATCCAGAGTTTCTAAATGGATAATGTTCTCAATTTCCCGTTGAATTTACCCAGTTCCAGATTTTCAATTTGTTTGCAAATCTGGACAATCCGTACAGATAGTGTACACAATTCATATAGTATACATATAGGGTATACAATTCAATTTCTCTGTAAATACAGAAAATCTGTACATTTAATGTACACAACTTTTCGTTTAATTTACACTGTTTTCGATATTCAATTTTTTTCAAAATCCAGAGTTTCAGTACATATAATGTACCCAATTTTCCGTTAAATTTACGCAGTTTTGAATATTCAATTTGTCGGCAAATCCAAACGCTCCGTACATATAATGTACACAATTCATTGGCTAATTTACACAGTTCTGGATATTCAATTTCATTGCAAACCCCAACAATTCGTATATTTAATGTACACAATTTCCCACTGAATTTATAATGTTTTGGATATTCCATTTTTCTCAAAATCCAGAGCTTTTTTACAGATAATGTAATCGATTACTCGTTGAATTCACGCAGTTCTGGATTTTCAATTTTCTGCAAAGCCATACGTTCTGTACATATAATGTACTCGATTTTTCATTGAATTTGCGCAGTTCTGGAGAGTGAATTTGATTGCAAATCTAGACATTCCGTATGAATAATGTACACAATTGATCGTCTAATTCACACAGTTCTGGATATTCAATTTCACTGCCAATCCAGACGATTCGTACATTTAACGTACATAATTTTTTGTTGAATTTATACTGTTTTGTATATTCCATTTTTCAGAAAATCCAGAGCTTCAGTACAGATAATTTACTTAGTTTACGTTGAATTTACGCAGTTCTAGATATTAAATTTGTTTGCAAATTCCGATATTCAGTACATCTAATGTACAAAATTCATCGGCTAATTTACACATTTTTGGATATTCAATTTCTCTGCAAATGCAGAAAATCCACATATTTAACGTACACAAGTTCCCATTGAATTTACAATATTTTGGATATTCCATTTTTCTCAAAATCTAGAGCATTTGTACAGATAATGTAATCAATTACTCGTTGAATTCATGCAGTTCTGGATATTCAATTTTCTGCAAACCCAGACGTTCTATACATATAATGTACTCGATTTTCCATTGAATTTACGCAGTTTTGGATATTCAATTGGTCTGCAAATCTAGACATTCCGTACATATAATTTACACAATTCATCGGCTAATTCACATAGTTCTAGGTATTCAATTACTTTGCAAATCCAGACAATCTGTACATTTAACATTCATAAGTTTTTGTTGAATTTACACTTTTTTGTATATTCCATTTTTCACAAGATCCAGAGCTTCTGTACAGATAATTTACTTAATTTACGTTGAATTTATGCAGTTCTAGATATTAAATTTGTTTGCAAATCCAGACATTCAGTACATCTAACATTCAAAATTCATAGGCTAATTTACAATTTTCTGGACATTCAATTTCTCTGCAAATCCAGACAATCCATATATTTAATGCACACACATTTTTCATTTAATTGACACTATTTTCGATATTCCATTTTTCTTAAAATCCAGAGTTTCTTTACATATAATGTACTCAATTTTCCGTTGAATTTACGTAGTTTTGGATATTCAATTTCTCTACAAATCCAAATAATCCGTATATTGAATGTACACAATTTTTCGTTTAATTTACATTGTTTTGGATATTCCATTTTTCTCAAAATCCAGAGTTTCTAAATGAATAATGTACTTAATTTCCCGTTGAATTTACGCAGTTCCAGATTTTCAATTTGTCTGCAAATCTGGACAATCCGTACAAATAGTGTACACAATTCATATAGTGTACATATAGTGTACACAATTCAATTTCTCTGTAAATACAGACAATCTGTACATTTAATGTGCACAAACTTTCGTTTAATTTACACTGTTTTCGATATTCTGTTTTTCTCAGAATCTAGAGTTTCTTTACATTTAATGTACCCAATTTTTCGTTAAATTTATGTAGTTTTAGATATTCAATTTATCTGCAAATCCAAAGGTTCTGTACATATAATGTACACAATTCATCGGCTAATTTACACAGTTCTGGATATTCAATTTCTCTGCAAATCTAGACAATCCGAACATTTAATGTACACAATTTCCCATTGAATTTGCACTGTTTTGGATATTCAGTTTTTCTCAAAATCCAGAGTGTTAGTACATATAATGTACTCAATTTCCCGCTGAATTTACGCAGTTCCGAATTTTCAATTTGTCTGCAAATCTCAACATTCCGTACATATAGTGTACACAATTCATTAGCTAATTTCCACTGTTCTGAATATTCAATTTCAATGCAAATCCCAACAATCCGTATATTTAATGTACACAATTTCCCACTGAATTTACAATGTTTTGGATATTTCATTTTTCTCAAAATCCAAGCTTTTGTACAGATAATGTAATCAATTGCTCGTTGAATTCACGCAGTTTTGGATTTTCAATTTTCTGCAAAGCCATACTTTTTTACATATAATGTACACGATTTTCCATTGAATTTACGCATTTCTGGATATTGAACTTGATTGGAAATCCAGACATTTCGTACATATAATGTACACAATTCATCTTCTAATTCACACAGTTCTGGATATTCAATTTCACTACAAATTCAGACGATCCGTACATCTAACGTGCACAATTTTTTGTTGAATTTACATTGTTTTGTATATTCCATTTTTCAGAAAATCTAGAGCTACTGTACAGATAATTTACTCAGTTTACATTGAACTTACGCAGTTCTAGATATTAAATTTGTTTGCAAATCGAGATATTCAGTACATCTAATGTACAAAATTCGTCGGCTAATTTACACATTTCTGGATACTCAATTTCTCTGCAAATCCAGAAAATCCACATATTTAATGCACACAATTTCCCATTGAATTTACAATATTTTGGATAGTCCATTTTTCTCAAAATCCAAAGTTTCTAAACGTATAATGTACTCAATTTCTCGTTGAATTTACGCAATTCTAGATTTTCAATTGGTCTGCAAATCCAGACATTTCGTACATATAGTGTACATAATTTATCGGCTAATTTACACAGTTCTGGATATTCAATTTCTCTGTAAATCCTAACAATCCGTACATTTAATGTACACAATTTTTCGTTTAATTTACACTGTTTTTTATATTCTATTTTTCTCAGAATCCAGAGTTTCTTTACATACAATGTACTCAATTTTTTGTTGAATTTACGCAGTTTTGGATATTCAATTTGTCTGCAAATCCAGTCGTTCCGTACATCCAATGTACACAATTCATTGACTAATTTACACAGTTCTGGATATTTAATTTCTTTGCAAATCCAGACAATCCGTACATTTAATGTACACAAATTTTCATTTAATTGACACTGTTTTCGATATTCTATTTTTCTCAAAATCCAGAGTTTCTATACTTATAATGTACTCACTTTTTCGTTAAATTTATGCAGTTTTGGATATTCAATTTGTTTGCAAATCCTGACGTTCCGTACATGAAATGTACATAATTCATCGGCAAATTTACACAGTTCTGGATATTCAATTTCCCTGTAAATCCAGACAATCCGTACTTTTAATGTACACAATTTCCCGTTGAAGTTACACTATTTTGGATAATCCATTTTTCTTAGAATCAAGAATTTCTTTACATATAATATACTCAATTTTTTGTTCAATTTAGCTGTTTTGGATATTCAATTTGTTAGCAAATCCAGTCGTTCCGTAGATCTAATGTACACAATTCATCGGCCAATTTACACATTTCTGGATATTCAATTTTTCTGCAAATCCAGACAATCCGTATATTTAATTTACTCAATTTTCTGTTGAATTTACACTGTTACGGATATTCCATTTTTCACAAAATCAAGAGTTTCTAAACTTATAATGTACTCAATTTCTGTTGAATTTACGCAGTTCCAGATTTTCAATTTGTTTGCAAATCTAGACGATCCGTACATATAGTGTACACAATTTATCTTCTAATTTACACAATTCTGGATATTCAATTTCTCTGTAAATCTAGACAATCTATACCTTTAATGTACAAAATTTTTCGTTTAATTTACATTGTTTTCGATATTCCATTTTTCTCAGAATCTAGAGTTTCTTTACATATAATGTACTCAATATTCCGTTGAATTTACGCAGTTTTTGATATTCCATTTGTCTGCAAGTCCAGACATTCCGTACGTATAATGTACACAATTCATCGGCTAATTTACACAGTTCTGGATATTCAATTTCTCTACAAATCTAGACAAATCTTGTCGTTCCATACATATAGTGTACACAATTCATCGGCTAATTTACACAGTGCAGAGTATTCAATTTCTCTGCAAATCCTGACAATCCGTTTATTTAATGTACACAATTTCCCATTGAATTTAAAATGTTTTGGATATTCCATTTTTCTCAAAATCCAAAGCTTCTATATAGATAATGTACTCAATTACTCGTTGAATTCACGCAGTTTAGGATATTCAATTTTCTGAAAAACCAGACATTCCGTACATATAATGTACTCGATTTTCCTGTGAATTTACACAGTTCTGAATATTCAATTGGTCTACAAATCCAGACATTCCGTACATATAATGTACACAATTAATCGGCTAATTCACATAGTTTTGGATATTCGATTACTCTACAAATTCAGATAATCCGTACATTTAACGTTCACAATTTTTCATTGAATTTACATTGTTTTGTAAATTACATTTTTCACAAAATCCAAAGCTTCTGTATAGATAATGTACTCAATTTACGTTCAATTTACACAGTTCTAGATTTTAAATTTGTTTGCAAATCCAAACATTTAGTACATCTAATGTACAAAATTCATCAGCTAATTTACACGTTTTTGGATATTCAGTTTCTCTGCAAATCTAGACAATTCGTATATTTAAGGTACATAGTTTCCTATTTAATTTACACTGTGTTCTATATTCCATTATTCTCAAAATCTAGTACTTCTGTACAGATAATGTACTAAATTTCTCGTTGAATTCACGCAATTTTTGATATTCAATTTCTGCAAACCCAGACGTTCCGTATATATAATGTACTCGATTTTCCATTGAATTTACGCAGTTTTGGATATTCAATTTGTCTGCAAATCCAGACATTCTGTACATATAATATACACAATTTATTGGCTAATACTCATAGTTCTGGATATTTAATTACTCTGCAAATCCAGACAATCCGTACATTTAATATACACAATTTTTCGTTTAATTTACACTATTTTCGATATTTCATTTTTTTTCAGAATCCAGAGTTTCTTAACATATAATGTACTTGATTTTCCGTTGAATTTACACAGTTTTGCATATTCAATTTTTTTGCAAGTCTAAACATTCTGTACGTATAATGTACACAATTCATCGGCTAATTTACACAGTTCTGGATGTCCAATTTCTCTGCAAATCAAGACAATCCATACATTTCTTGTACACAATTTCTCGTTGAATTTACACTATTTTGGATATTCAATTTTTCTGAAAATCCAGAGTTTCTGTACATATAATGTACTCAATTTTTCGTTGAATTTACACAGTTCTGGATTTTCAATTTGTCTGCAAATCAAGACGTTCCGTACATATAGTGTACCTAATTCATCGATAATTTACACAGTTTTGAATAGTCAATTTCTCTTCAAATCCTAACAATCTGTACATTTATTGTACACAATTTCCCGTTGAATTTACAATGCTTTGGATATTTCATTTTTCACAAAATCCAGAGCCTCTGTACTGATAGTGTACTTAATTACTCATTGAACTCACGCAGTTCTGGATACTCAATTTTCTGCAAAACCAGACGTTCCGTACATATAATGTACTCGATTTTCTATTAAATTTACGCTGTTTTGGATATTCAATTGGTCTGCAAATCCAGACATTCCGTACATATAATGTACACAATTCATCGGCTAATTCATACTGTTCTGGATATTCAATTAGTCTGCAAATTCAGACAATCCGTACATTTAATATTCACAATTTTTCGTTGAATTTACACCGTTTTGTATATTCCATTTTCACAAAATCTAGAGCTTCTGTACAGAAAATTTACTTAATTTAAGTTGAATTTATGCAGTTCTAGATATTAAATTTGTTTGCAAAACCAGACATTCAGTACTTCTAATGTACAAAACTCAGCGGCTAATTTACACATTTCTGGATATTCAATTTCTCTGCAAATCCAAACAATCCGTATATTTAATGTACTCAATTTCTTGTTGAATTTACAATGTTTTGGATATTCCATTTTTCTCAAAATCCAGAGCTTCTGTACATATAATGTGCTCAATTACTCGTTGAATTCACGCAGTTCTGGATATTCAATTTTTTGCAAACTCAGACGTTCCATACATATAATGTACTCGATTTTCCACTGAATTTACGCTGTTTTGGATATTCAATTGGTCTGCCAAATCCAGACATTCCGTACATATAATGTACACAATTCATCGGCTAATTCACACTGTTCTGGATATTCAATTACTCTGTAAATCCAGACAATCCGTACATTTAACGTTCACAATTTTTCGTTGAATTTACACCGTTTTGTATATTCGATTTTCACAAAATATAGAGCTTCTGTACAGAAAATTTACTTAATTTAAGTTGAATTTACGCAGTTCTAGATATTAAATTTGTCTGCAAATCCAGACATTCAGTACTTCTAATGTACAAAAGTCAGCGACTAATTTACACATTTCTAGATATTCAATTTCTCTGCAAATCCAGACAATCCGTATATTTAATGTACTCAATTTCCTGTTGAATTTACATTGTCTTGGACATTTCATTTTTCTCAAAATCCAGAGTTTCTAAACATATAATGTACTCAAATTCCTGTTGAATTTACGTAGTACTGGATTTTCAAATTGTCTGCAAATCTAGACGTTCTGTACTTATAGTTTACACAATTCATCGGCTAATTTACACAGTTCTGGATATTCAATTTCTCTGTAAATTCAGACAATCTGTACATTTAATGTACACAATTTTTTGTTTAATTTACACTGTTTTCGATATTCCATTTTTTTTTCAGAATCCAGAGTTTCTTTACATATAATGTACTCAACTTTTTGTTGAATTTACGCAGTTTTGGATATTCAATTTGGCTGCAAGTCCAGGCGTTCCGTAGGTATAATGTACACAATTCATCGGCTAATTTACATAGTTTTGGATATTCAATTTCTCTGCAAATCTAGACAATTCAGACATTTCATGTTTTGGATATTCAATTTCTCTGAAAATCCAGAGTTTCAGTACATATAATGTACTCAATTTTCTGTTGAATTTATGTAGTTCTGGATTTTCAACCTGTCTGCAGATCTAGACGTTCATTACATGTAGTGTACACAATTCATTGGCTAATTTACACAGTTCTGAATATTCAATTTCTCTGCAAATCCTAATAATTCGTATATTTAATTAACATAATTTCCCATTGAATTTACAATGTTTTGGATATTCCATTTTTCTCAAAATCCAGAGCTTCTGTACATATTATGTACTCAATTACTCGTTGAATTCACGCAGTTCTGGATATTCAATTTTTTGCAAACTCAGACGTTTCGTACATATAATGTACTCGATTTCCCATTGAATTTGTGCAGTTTTATATATTCAATTTGTTTGCAAATCCAGACATTCCTACATATAATGTACACATTTCGCCGGCTAATTCACGCAGTTTTGGATATTCAATTACTCTGCAAATCTAGACAATTCGTACATTTAACATACACAATTTTTCGTTGAATTTACTCTATTTTGTATATTACATTTTTCAAAAAATTCGGAGCTTCTATAAAGATAATGTACTCAATTTACGTTAAATTTACGCAGTTCTAGATATTAAATTTGTTTGCAAATCCATACATTTAGTACATCTAATGTAGAAAATTAATCTGCAAATTTACACATTTCTGGATATTCAATTTCTTCACATATCCGGACAATCCGAATATTTAAGGTACACAGTTTCCGGTTAAATTTACATTGTTTTCGATATATTATTTTTCTCAAAATCCAGAGTATCTAAACATATATTGTACTCAATTTTCCGTTGAATTTACGCAGTTCCTGATTTTTAATTTGTCTGCAAATCCAGACATTCCGTACATACAGTGTACACAATTCATCGGCTAATTTACACAGTTCTGAATATTCAATTTCTCTGCAAATCTTGACAATCTGTATAGTTAATGTACACAATTTCCTATTGAATTTATAAAGTTTTGGATATTCCATTTTTCTCAAAATCTAGTGCCTTTGTACAGGTAATGTACTCAATTACGCGTTGAATTCACGCAGTTTTGGATATTCAATTATCTACAAACCCAGACGTTTCGTACTTATAATGTACTCGATTTCCCACAGAATTTACGCAGTTTTGGATATTCAATTTGTCTGCAAATCTAGACTTTCCGTACGTATAATGTACACAATTCATCGGCTAAGTTACACAGTTTTGGATATTTAATTACTCTGCAAATCCAGACAATCCGTACATTTAATGAACACAATTTTTCGTTTAATTTACACTATTTTCGATATTCCACTTTTCTCAGAATCCTAAGTTTCTTTACATATAATGTACTCAATTTTTCGTTGAATTTACGCAGTTTTTGATATTCAATTTGGCTACAAGTCTAGACACTCCGTACGTATAATGGACACAATTCATTGGCTAATTTACACAGTTCTGGATATTCAATTTCACTGCAAATCTAGACAATCCGCACATTTCATGTACACAATTTCCCGTTGAATTTAAACTATTTTGGATATTCAATTTTTCTGAAAATCCAGAGCTTCAGTACATATAATGTACTCAATTTTTCGTTGAATTTACACTATTTCGGATTTTCAATTTGTCTGCAAATCTAGACGTTCATTACATATAGTGTACACAATTTATCGGCTAATTTACACAGTCCTAAATATTCAATTTCTCTACAAATCATGACAATCCGTATATTTAATGAACATAATTTCCCATTGAATTGACAATGTTTTGGATATTCCATTTTTCTCAAAATCCAGAGCTTCTATACAAATAATGTACTCAATTACTCATTGAATTCACGCAGTTCTGAATATTCAATTTTTTGCAAACTCAGATGTTCCGTACATATAATGTACTCGATTTTCCATTGAATTTACGCAGTTTTGGATATTCAATTGGTCTGCAAATCCAGATATTCCGTACATATAATGTACACAATTCATCGGCTAATTCACACAGTTCTGGATATTCAGTTACTCTGTAAATCCAGACAATCCGTACATTTAACGTTCACAATTTTTCGTTGAATTTACACCGTCTTTTATATTCCATTTTCACAAAATCCAGAGCTTCTTTACAGAGAATTTACTCAATTTACGTTGACTTTACGCAGTTCTAGATATTGTTTGCAAATCCAGACATTCAGTACATCTAATGTACAAAATTTATCTGCAAATTTACAGATTTCTGGATATTCAATTTCTCTGCAAATCCAGACTATCTGTATATTTAATGAACTCAATTTCCTGTTGAATTTACACTGTTTTGGATATTCCATTTTTCTCAAAATCCAAAGTTTCTAAACATATAACGTACTCAATTTCCGTTGAATTTACGCAGTTCTAGATTTTCAATTTGTTTGCAAATCTTGACGTTCCGTACATATAGTGCACACAATTCATCTTCTAATTTACACAGTTTTGGATATTCAATTTCTTTGTAAATTCAGACAATCTGTACATTTAATGTACACAATTTTTCGTTTAATTTACACTGTTTTCAATATTCCATTTTTCTCAGAATCTAGAGTTTCTTTACATATAATGTACTCAATTTTCCGTTGAATTTACGCAGTGTTGGATATTCAATTTGTCTGCAAATCCAGATGTTCCGTATGTATAATGTATGCAATTCATCGGCTAATTTACACAGTTCTGGATATTCAATTTCACTACAAATCTAGACAATCCGTACATTTCATGTACACAATTTCCCTTTGGATTTTCACTGTTTTGGATATTAAATTTTTCTGAAAATCCAGATTTTCATTACATATAATGTACTCAATTTTTTCATTGAATTTACGCAGTTCTGGATTTTCAATTTGTCTGCAAATCTAGTCGTTCTGTACATATAGTGTACACAATTCATCGGCTAATTTACATAGTTCAGAATATTCAATTTCTTTGCAAATCCTGACAATCCATATATTTAATGTACAAGATTTCCCATTGAATTTACAATGTTTTGGATATTCCATTTTTCTCAAAATCCAAAGCTTCTGTATAGATAGTGTACTCAAAGACTCGTTGAATTCACGTAGTTCTGGGTATTCAATTTTCTAAAAATCCAGACGTTCCGTACATATAATGTACTCGATTTTCCCTTGAATTTACGTGGTTCTGTATATTCAATTGGTCTGCAAATCCAGACATTCCGTACGTATAATGCACACCATTAATCGGCTCATTCACACAGTTCTAGATATTCAATTACTCTGCAAATCCAGACAATCTGTACATTTAACGTTCACAATTTTTCGTTGAATTTACACTGTTTTGTATATTCTATTTTTCATAAAATCCAGAGCTTTTGTACGGAAAATTTGCAAAATTTACGTTGAATTTACGCAGTTCTAGAATTAATTTTGTTTGCAAATCCAGACATTCAGTAAATCAAATGTACAAAATTCGTCGGCTAATTTACACATTTCTGAATATTCAATTTCTCTGCAAATCTAGACAGTCCGTATATTTAATGTACTCAATTTCCCGTTAAACTTACACTGTTTTGGATATTCCACTTTTTCCAAAATTCAGAGTTTCAAAGCATATAATGTACTCAATTTCCCGTTGAATTTACGCAGTTCTAGATTTTCAATTTGTCTGTAAATCTGGACATTCCGTACATATAGTGTATACGATTGATCGGCTAATTTACACAGTTCTGGATTTTCAATTTCTATGTAAATCCAGACAATTCGTACATTTAATGTTCACAATTTTTCATTTAATTTACACTGTTTTCGATATTCCATTTTTCTCAGAATCTAGAGTTTCATTACATATAATTTACTGAATTTGCCGTTAAATTTATGTAGTTTTGGATATTCAATTTGTTTGCAAATCCAGACGTTCCGTACGCATAATGTACACAATTCATCGGCTAATTTACACAGTTCTGGATATTAAATTTGTATGCAAATCTAGACAATCCGTAAATTTAAAGTACACAATTTCCCATTGAATTTACATTGTTTGGATATTCAATTTTTCTCAAAATCTAGAGATTCAACACATATAATGTACTCAATTTCCCATCGAATTTATGCTGTTCTGGATTTCCAAATTGTCTGCAAATCTAGATGTTCCGTACATATAGTTTACACAATTCATCGGCTAATTTACATAGTTCTGAATATTCAATTTCTCTACAAATCTTGACAATCCGTATATTGAATGAACACAATTTTACCTTGAATTTACAATGTTTTGGACATTTCATTTTTCCCAAAATCCAAAGCTTTTGTACAGATAATGTACACAATTACTCGTTGGTTTCACGCAGTTCTGGATATTCAATTATCTGTAAGCCCAGAAATTTCGTACATATAATGTACTCGATTTCCCATTGAATTTACGCAGTTTTGGATATTCAATTTGTCTGCAAATCCAGACATTTCGTACATATATTTTGCGCAATTCATCGAAAATTCACATAGTTCTGGATATTCAATTACTCTACAAATCCAGACAATCCGTACATTTTACGTTTACAATTTTTCGTTGAATTTACACCACTTCGTATGTTCCACTTTCACAAAATCCAGAGCTTCTGTACAGAAAATTTACTCAATTTACGTTGAATTTACACAGTTCTAGATATTAAATTTGTTTGCAAATCCAGACATTCAGTACCCCTAATGTACAAAATTCATCGGCTAATTTACACATTTCTGGATATTCAATTTCTCTGCAAATCCAGACAATCTGTATATTTAATGTACTCAGTTTCACGTTAAATTTACACTGTTTTGGATATTCCATTTTTCTCAAAATCCAGAGTTCCTAAACATATAATGTACTCAATTTTCGTTAAATTTATGCAGTTCTAGATTTTCAATTTGTTTGCAAATCTTGACGTTCCGTACATATAGTGCACACAATTCATCTTCTAATTTACACAGTTCTGGATATTCAATTTCTTTGTAAATCCAGACAATTTGTACATTTAATGTACACAATTTTTCGTTTAATTTACACTGTTTTCGTTATTCCATTTTTCTCATAAAGCAAAGTTTCTTTACATATAATGTACTCCATTTTTTGTTGAATTTACAAAGTTTTGGATATTCAATTTGTGTGCAAATCCAGACGTTCCATAGGTATAATATATACAATTCGTTGGCTAATTTACACAGTTTCAGATATTCAATTTCAGTACAAATCTAGACAATCAGTACATTCCATGTACACAATTTCCCTTTGGATTTTCACTGTTTTGGATATTAAATTTTTCTGAAAATCCAAATTTTCAGTACATATAATGTACTTAATTTTCCATTGAATTTACGTTGTTCCGGATTTTCAATTTGACTGCAAATCTAGTCGTTCTGTACATATAGTGTACACAATTCATCGGCTAATTTACACAGTTCAGAATATTAAATTTCTCTGCAAATCCTAAGAATCCGTATATTTAATGTACACGATTTCCCATTGAATTTACAATATTTTGGATATTCCATTTTTCTCAAAATCCAAAACTTCTGTACAGATAGTGTACTCAAAGACTCGTTGAATTCACGTAGTTCTGGGTATTCAATTTTCTAAAAATCCAGACGTTCCGTACATATAATGTACTCGATTTTCCCTTGAATTTACGTGGTTCTGTATATTCAATTGGTCTGCAAATCCAGACATTCCGTACGTATAATGCACACCATTAATCGGCTCATTCACACAATTCTAGATATTCAATTTCTATGTAAATCCACACAATCCCTACATTTAATGTTCACAATTTTTCGTTTAATTTACACCGTTTTCGATATTCCATTTTTCTCAGAATCCAGAGTTTCATTACATATAATTTCTCAATTTTCCGTTAAATTTACGTAGTTTTGGATATTCAATTTGTTTACAAATCCAGACGTTCCGTACGCATAATGTACACAATTCATTAGCTAATTTACACAGTTCTGGATATTAAATTTGTATGCCAATCTAGACAAATTCGTAAATTTAAAGTACACAATTTCCCGTTGAATTTAAATTGTTTTGGATATTCAATTTTTCTCAAAATCCAGAGATTCAGTACATATAATGAAATCAATTTCCCGTTGAATTTATGCAATTCTGGATTTTCAAATTGTCTGCAAATCTAGACGTTCTGTACATATAGTTTACACAATTCATCGGCAAATATACACTGTTTTGAATATTCAATTTCTTTATAAATCCTGACAATCCATATATTTAACGAACACAATTTTCCATTGAATTTACAATGTTTTGGATATTCCATTTTTCCCAAAATCTGGAGCTTTTGTACAGATAATGTACACAATTACTCGTCGGTTTCACGCAGTTCTGGATATTCAATTATTTGCAAACCTAGAAATTTCGTACATATAATGTACTCAATTTCCCATTGAATTTACGCAGTTTTGAATATTCAATTTGTCTGCAAATCCAGACATTCAGTACATATATTGTATGCAATTCATCGGCAAATTCACATAGTTTTGGATATTCAATTACTCTGCAAATCCAGACAATCCGTACATTTAACGTTTACATTTTTTCGTTGAATTTACACCGTTTTGTATGTTCCACTTTCACAAAATCCAGAGCTTCTGGCAGTTCTAGATATTAAATTTGTTTGCAAATCCAGACATTCAGTACACCAAATGTACAAAATTCATCAGCTAATTTACACATTTCTAGATATTCAATTTCTCTGCAAATCCAAAGAATCTGTATATTTAATGTACTCAATTTCACATTAAATTTACACTCTTTTGGATATTCCATTTTTCTCAAAATCCTGAGTTTCTGAACATATAATGAACTCAATTTCTGTTGAATTTATGCAGTTATAGATTTTCAATTTGTTTGCAAATCTTCACGTTTCGTACATACAGTGTACACAATTCATCTTCTAATTTACACAGTTCTGGATATTCAATTTCTTTGTAAATCCAGACAATCTGTACATCTAATGTACATAATTTTTCATTTAATTTACACTGTTTTCGATATTCCATTTTTCTCAGACTGCAAAGTTTCTTTACAAATAATGTACTCCATTTTTCGTTGAATTTATACAGTTTTGGATATTCAATTTGTGTGCAAATCCAGACGTTCCATACGTATAATGTACACAATTCATTGGCTAATTTACACAGTTCCGGATATTAAATTTCACTACAAATCTAGACAATCCGTACATTCCATGTACACAATTTCCCTTTGGATTTTCTCTGTTTTGGATATTCAATTTTTTTGAAAATCCAGATTTTCAGTACATATAATGTACTCAATTTTCCATTGAATTTACGCTGTTCAGGATTTTCAATTTGTCTGCAAATCTAGTCGTTCCATACATATAGTGTACACAATTCATCGGCTAATTTACACAGTTCATAATATTCAATTTCTCCACAAATCCTGAGAATCCGTATATTTAATGTACACGATTTCCCATTGAATTTACAATATTTTGGATATTCCATTTTTCTCAAAATCCAAAGCTTCTGTGCAGATAGTGTACTCAAAGACTCGTTGAATTCACGCAGTTCTGGATATTCAATTTTCTGAAAATCCAGACGTTCCGTACATATAATGTACTCGATTTTCCATTAAATTTACACAATTCTGGATATTCAATTGCTCTGCAAATCCAGACATTCCGTACGTATAATGCACACCATTAATCGGCTAATTCACACAGTTTTGGATATTCAATTACTCTGCAAATCCAGACAATCCGTACATTTAACGTTCACAATTTTTTGTTGAATTTACACTGTTTTGTATATTCTATTTTTCACAAAATCCAGAGCTTCTGTACAGAAAATTTACTCAATTTACTTTGTATTGATGTAGTTCTAGATATTAAATTTGTTTGCAAATCAAGACATTCAGTACATCAAATGTACAAAATTCGTCGGCTAATTTACACATTTTTGGATATTCAATTTCTCTGCAAATCTGGACAATCCGTATATTTAATGTACTCAATTTCCCGTTGAACTTACACTGTTTTGGATATTCCATTTTTTCCAAAATCCAGAGTTTCCAAAATCCAGAGTTTCTAAACATATAATGTACTCAATTTTCCATTGAATTTTCGCAGTTCTGGATTTTCAATTTGTCTGCAAATTTGGACATTCCGTACATATAGTGTACCCGATTCATCGGATAATTTACACAGTTTTGGATTTTCAATTTTTCTGTAAATCTAGACAATCCGTACATTTAATGTTCAAAATTTTTCGTTTAATTTACATTGATTTCGATATTCCATTTTTCTCAGAATTCAGAGTTTCATTACATATAATTTACTCAATTTGCCGTTAAGTTTACGCAGTTTTGGATATTCAATTTGTCTGCAAATCCAGACGTTCCATACATATAGTGTACACAATTGATCGGCTAATTTACCCAGTTCTGGATATTCAATTTGTATGCAAATCTAGACAATCCGTAAATTTAAAGTACACAATTTCCCGTTGAGTTTACACTATCTTGGATATACAATTTTTCTTAAAATCCAGAGATTTAGTACATATAATGTACTCAATTTCCAGTTGAATTTACGCAGTTCTAGATTTTCAAATTGTCTACAAATCTATACGTTCCGTACATATAGTTTACACAATTCATCGGCTAATTAACACAGTTCTGAATATTCAATTTCTCTGCAAATCTTGACAATCCGTATATTTAATGAATACAATTTTCCTTTGAATTTACAATGTTTTGGATATTCCATTTTTCCCAAAATCCGGGGCTTTTGTATAGATAATGTACACAATTACTCGTTGATTTGACGTAGTTCTGGATATTCAATTATCTGCACACCTAGAAATTTTGTACATATAATATACTTGATTTCCCATTGAATTTACGCAGTTTTGGATGTTTAATTTGTCTGCAAATCCAGAGATTCAGTACATATATTGTACACAATTCATCGGCAAATTCACATAGTTCGGGATATTCAATTACTCTGCAAATCTAGACAATCTGTACATTTAACGTGTACAATTTTTTGTTGAATTTACACCGTTCTCTATGTTCCATTTTCGCAAAATCCAAAGCTTCTATACAGAATATTTACTCAATTTACGTTGAATTTACGCAGTTCTAGATATTAAATTTGTTTGCAAATCCAGACATTCAGTACACCTAATGTACAAAATTCAACAGCTAATTTACACATTTCTAGATATTTAATTTCTCTGCAAATCCAGACAATCCGTATATTTAATGTACTCAATTTCACGTTAAATTTACACTGTTTTGGATATTCCATTTTTCTCAAAATCCAGAGTCTCTAAACATATAATGTACTCAATTTCCGTTTGAATTTATGGAGTTCTAGATTTTCAATTTGTTTCAAATATTGGCATTCCGTACATATAGTGTACACAATTCATCTTCTAATTTACACAGTTCTGGATATTCAATTTCTCCATAAATCCTGACAATCTGTACATCTAATGTACACAATTTTTCGTTTAATTTACATTGTTTTCGATATTCCATTTTTCTCAGAGTGCAGAGTTTCTTTACATATAATGTAGTCCATTTTTCGTTGAATTTACACAGTTTTGGATATTCAATTTTAGTGCAAGTCTAGACGTTCCGTATGTATAATGTACACAATTCATCGGCTAATTTATACAGTTCTGAATATTCAATTTCACTACAAATCTAGAAAATCCGTACATTTCATGTACACAATTTCCCTTTGGATTTTCACTGTTTTGGATATTCAATTTTTCTAAAAATCCAGATTTTCAGTACATATAATGTACTCAATTTTCCATTGAATTGACGCTGTTCCAAATGTTCAATTTGTCTGCAAATCTAGTCGTTCCGTAAATGTAGTGTACACAATTCATCGGCTAATTTACACAGTTCAGAATATTCAATTTCTCTGCAAATCCTGAGAATCCGTATATTTAATGTACACAATTTCCCATTGAATTTACAATGTTTTGGATATTCCATTTTTCTCAAAATCCAAAGCTTCTGTATAGATAATGTACTCAAATACTCGTTGAATTCACGCAGTTCTGGATATTTAATTTTTTGGAAATCCAGACGTTCCGTACATATAATGTACTTTATTTTCCATTGAATTTATGCGGTTCAGGATATTCAATTGGTCTGCAAATCCAGACATTCCGTACGTATAATGCACACCATTAATCGGCTAATTCACACAGTTCTGGATATTCAATTACTCTGCAAATCCAGACAATCCGTACATTTAACGTTCACAACTTTTCACTGAATTTGCACTGTTTTGTATATTCTATTTTTCACAAATTCCAGAGCTTCTGTACAGAAAATTTACTAGATTTACGTTGAATTTACGCAGTTCTAGACATTAATTTTGTTTGCAAATCCAGACATTCAAAACATCAAATGTATAAAATTCGTCGGCTAATTTACACATTTCTGGATATTCAGTTTCTCTGCAAATCTAGGCAGTCAGTATATTTAATGTACTCAATTTCCCATTAAACTTACACTGTTTTGGATATTCCATTTTTTCCAAAATCTAGAGTTTCGAAACATATAATGTACTCAATTTCCCGTTGAATTTACGCAGTTCCAGATTTTCAATTTGTCTGCAAATCTAGACATTCCGTACATATAGTGTACACGATTCATCGGCTAATTTACATAGTTCTGGATTTTCAATTTCTCTGTAAATCCAAACAATCCGTACATTTAATGTTCACAATTTTTCGTTTAATTTACACTGTTTTCGATATTCCATTTTTCTCAAAATCCAGAGTTTCATTACATATAATTTACTCAATTTGCCATTAAATTTACGTAGTTTTGGATATTCAATTTGTTTGCAAATCCAGACGTTCCGTATGCATAATGTACACAATTCATCGGCTAATTTACACAGTTCTGGATATTCAATTTGTATGTAAATCTATACAATCCGTAAATTTAAAGTACACAATTTCTCGTTGAATTTACACTGTTTTGGATATACAATTTTTCTCAAAATCCAGAGATTCAGTACATATAATGTACTCAATTTCCCGTTGAATTTACGCAGTTCTGGATTTTCAAATTGTCTGCAAATCTAGACGTTCCGTACATACAGTTTACACAATTCATCGACTAATTTACACAGTTCTGAATATTCAATTTCTCTGCAAATCCTGACAATCCCTATATTTAATGAACACAATTTTTCATTGAATTGACAATGTTTTGGATATTCCATTTTTCCCAAAATCTAGAGCTTTTGTACAAATGATGTACACAATTACTCGTTGGTTTCACATAGTTCTAGATATTCAATTATTTGCAAACCTAGAAATTTCGTACATATAATGTACTCAATTTTTCATTGAATTTATGCAGTTTTGGATATTCAATTTGTCTACAAATCTAGACATTCTGTACATATATTGTACACAATTCATCAGCAAATTCACATAGTTCTGGATATTCAATTACTCTACAAATCCAGACAATCCGTACATTTAATGTTTACAATTTTTCGTTGAATTTACACCATTTTGTATGTTCTATTTTCACAAAATCCAGAGCTTCTGTACAGAAAATTTACTCAATTTACGTTGAATTTACGCAGTTCTAGATATTAAATTTGTTTGCGAATCTAGACATTCAGGACACCTAATGTACAAAATTCATTGGCTAATTTACACGTTTCTGGATATTCAATTTCTCTGCAAATCCAGACAATTCGTATATTTAATGTACTCAATTTCACGTTGAATTTACACTGTTTTGGATATTCCATTTTTTTTTCACAATCTAGTGTTTCTAAACATATAATATACTTAATATCATGTTGAATTTACGCAGTTCCAGATTTTCAATTTGTCTACAAATCTGGACATTCTGTACATATAGTGTACACAATTCATCGGCTAATTTACACAGTTCTGGATTTTCAATTTCTCTGTAAATCCAAACAATTCGTACATTTAATGTACACAATTTTTTGTTTAATTTACACTGTTTTTGAAATTCCATTTTTCCCAAAATCCAGAGTTTCTTTACATATAATTTACTCAATTTGCCGTTCAATTTACGCAGTTTTGGATATTCAACTTGTTTGCAAGTCCATACATTCCATACGTATAATGTACACAATTCATCAGCTAATTTACACAGTTTTGGATATTCAATTTGTATGCAAATCCAGACAATCCGTACATTTAAAGTACACTATTTCCCGTATAATTTACATTGTTTTGGACATTAAATTTTTCTCAAAATATAGAGTTTTAGTACGTATAATGTACTCAATTTCCCGTTGAATCTACACAGTTCTAGATTTTCAACTAGTTTGCAAATCTAGACGTTCCGTATATATAGTTTACATACTTCATCGGCTAATTTACACAGTTCTGAATATTCAATTTGTCAGCAAATCTTGACAATCCATATATTTAATGTACACAATTTCCCGTTGAATTTACAAAGTTTTGGATATTCCATTTTTCACAAAATCCAGAGCATCTGTATAGAAAATTTACTCAATTTACATTGAATTTACGCAGTTCTTGATATTAAATTTGTTTACAAATCCAGACATTCAGTACATCTAATGTTCAAAATTCATCGGCTAATTTCCATATTTCTGGTTATTCAATTTCTCTGCAAATCTAGACAATCCGTATAATTAATGTACTCAATTTCCCGTTGAACTTACACTGTTTTGGATATTCTATTTTTTTCAAAGTCCAAAGTTTCTGAACATATAATGTACTTGATTTTCCTTTGAATTTACGCAGTTCTAGATTTGCAATTTATCTGCAAATCTGGACATTCCGTACATATTGTGTTCGCAATTCATCGGCTAATTTACACAGTTCTGGATTTTCAATTTTTCTGTAAATCCAGACAATCCATACATTTAACGTTCACAATTTTACGTTGAATTTACACCGTTTTGTATATTCCATTTTCACAAAATCCAGAGCTTCTTTAAAGAAAATTTACTCAATTTAGGTTGACTTTATGCAGTTCTAGATATTAAATTTGTTTGCAAATCCAGACATTCAGTACATCTAATGTGCAAAATTCATCTATAAATTTACACATTTCTAGATATTCAATTTCTCTGCAAATCCAGACTATCCGTATATTTAATGAACTCTATTTCCTGTTGAATTTACACTGTTTTGGATATTCCATTTTTCTCAAAATGCAGAGTTTCTAAACATATAATGTACTCAATTTCCCCTGAATTGGTGCAGTTCTAGATTTTTAATTTGATTGCAAATCTTGACGTTCCGTACATATAGTGTACGCCATTCATCTTCTAATTTACACAGTTCTGGATATTCAATTTCTCGGTAAATCCAGAAAATCTGTACATCTAATGCACACAATTTTTCGTTTAATTTACACCGTTTTCGATATTCCATTTTTCTCAGAATCCAGAGTTTTTTTACATATAATGTACTCAATTTTCCGTTGAATTTACACAGTTTTGGATATTCAATTTGTTTGGAAGTCCAGACCTTCTGTACGTATAATGTACACAATTCTTTGGCTAATTTACACATTTTTGGATATTCAATTTCACTACAAATCTAGACAATCCGTACATTTCATGTACACCATTTCCCTTTCGATTTTCACTGCTTTGGATATTCATTTTTTTTTTGAAAATCTAGATTTTCAGTACACATAATGTGCTCAAATTTCCATTGAATTTACGTAATTTCGGATTTTCAATTTGTCTACAAATCTAGTCGTTCCATACATATAGTGTACACAATTCATCAGCTAATTTACACAGTTCAGAATATTCAATTTCTCTGCAAATCCTGACAATCCGTATATTTAATGTACACAATTTCCCATTGAATTTACAATGTTTTGGATATTCCATTTTTCTCAAAATCCAAAGCTTCTGTACAGATAATGTACTCAAATACTCATTGAATTCACGTAGTTCTGGATATTCAATTTTTTGAAAATCTAGACGTTCTGTACATATAATGTACTTGATTTTCCATTGAATTTACCTAGTTCTGGATATTTAATTGGTCTGCAAACCCAAACATTTCGTACGTATAATGCATACCATTAATCTGCTAATTCACACAGTTCTGGATATTCAATTACTTTGCAAATGCAGACAATCCGTACATTTAACGTTCACAATTTTTCGTTAAATTTACATTGTTTTGTATGTTCCATTTTTCACAAAATCCCGAGCTTCTGTACAGAAAATTTACTCAATTTACGTTGAATTTACGCAGTTCTAGATATTAAATTTGTTTGCAAATTCAAACATTTAGTACATCTAATGTACAAAATTCATCAGCTAATTTACACATTTTGGGATATTCAATTTTTCTGCAAATCCCGACAATACGTATATTTAATGTACTCAATTTCCCGTTGAATTTACACGGTTTTGGATATTCCATTTTTTTCATAATCTAGTGTTTCTAAACATATAATGTACTCAATTTCCTGTTGAACTTACGCAATTCCAAATTTTCAATTTGTCTGCAAATTTGGACATTCCGTACATATAGTGTACATAATTCATCGGCTAATTTACACAGTTCTGGATTTTCAATTTTTCTGTAAATCCAGACAATTCGTACATTTAATGTACATAATTTTTTGTTTAATTTACACTACTTTCAATATTCCATTTTTTCCAAAATCCAGAGTTTCTTTACCTATAATTTACTCAATTTGCCGTAGAATTTACGTAGTTTTGGATATTCAATTTGTCTTCAAGTCCATACGTTCCGTACGTATAATGTACACAATTCATTGGCTAATTTACACAGTTCTGGATATTCAATTTGTATGCAAATCCAGACAATCCGTACATTTAAAGTACACAATTTCCCGTAGAATTTACACTATTTTGGATATTCAAATTTTCTCAAAATCCAGAGTTTCAGTACATATAATGTACTCAATTTCCCGTTGAATTTACGCAGTTCCGAATTTTCAATTTCTCTTCAAATCTAGACGTTTCGTACATATAGTGCACACGATTCATCGGCTAATTTATAAAGTTCTGAATACTCAATTTCTCAACAAATCCTGACAATCCGTACATTTAATGTACACAATTTTCCATTGAATTTACAATATTTTGGATATTCCATTTTTCTAAAAATCCAGAGCTTCTGTACAAATAATGTACTCAATTACTCGTTGAATTCACGCAGTTCTGGATATTCAATTTTTTGCAAACCTAGACGTTCCGTACATATAATGTACTTGATTTTACATTGAATTTACGCAATTCTGGATATTCAATTTGTTTGTAAATCTAGACATTCCGTACATATGTTGTACATAATTCATCGGCTAATACACACAGCTCTAGATATTCTATTACTCTGCAAGTCCAGACAAACCATACCTTTAACGTACACAACTTTTCGTTGAATTTACATTGTTTTTTATATTCCATTTTTCACAAAATCCATAGCTTCTGTACAGATAATTTACTCAATTTACGTTGAATTTACACAATTCTGGATATTAAATTTGTTTGCAAATCCAGAAATTCAGTACATCTAATGTACAAAATTCATTGGCTAATTTACACATTTCTGGATATTTAATTTCTCTACAAATCTAGACAATCCGTATATTTAATGTATACAATTTCCCGTTGAATTGACATTGTTTTGGATATTCCATTTTTCTCAAAATCCAGAGTTTCTAAATGTATAATGTACTCAATATCCCGTTGAATTTACGCTATTCTAGATTTTCAATTTGTCTACAAATCCAGACATTCCGTACATATAGTGTACACAATTCATCGGCTAATTTACATAGTTCTGGATATTCAATTTCTCTGTAAATCCAAATAATCCGTACATTTAATCCACACAATTTTTCATTTAATTTACATTGTTTTCGATATTCTATTTTTCTCAAAATCCAGAGTCTCTTTACATATAATGTACTCAACGTTCCGTTGAATTTACGCAGTTTTGGATATTCAATTTGTCCGCAAATCTGGACATTCCCTATATATAATGTACACAATTCATCGGCTAATTTACATAGTTCTGGATATTCAATTTCTCTGCAAATCTGGACATTCCCTATATATAATGTACACAATTCATCGGCTAATTTACATAGTTCTGGATATTCAATTTCTCTGCAAATCTAGACAATCCGTACATTTAATGTACACAATTTCCCTTTGAATTTACACTGCTTTGGATATTCCATTTTTCTGAAAATTCAGAGTTTCTATTAAGATAATATACTCAATTTCCTATTGAATTTACGTAGTTCTGGATATTTTATTGGCCAGTAAATCCAGACATTCCGTATATATAATGTACTCAATTTCCCGTAAAATTTACGCAGTTCTGGATATTTAATTTATCTGTAAATCCAGACACTCCGTACATATTTTATACCCAATTTCCCTTTCAATTAACGCATTTTGGGATATTCTATATTTTTGTAAAACCAGACATTCTGTACATATATAATGTACAAAATTTCAAGTTAAGTTTACACAATTCTGGATATTCAATTTTTCTTCAAATGCAGAGACTCCGTACATATAATGTACACACACGATATCCCATTGAATTTATGCAATGCATCGGATATATAATGTACACAATGCATCGGATAGTTTACACAGTTCTGGATATTTAATTTCTCTGCAAATCTAAATAACCTGTACATTTAATGTACACAATTTCCCGTTGAATTTACACTTTTGTGGATATACCATTTCTTTCAAAATCTAGAGTTTCTGCACTTATAATTTACTCAATTTCTTGTTGAATTCACGCAGTATCGAATTTTCAATTTGTCTGCAAATCTAAACATTCCGTACATATAGTGTACACAATTCATCAGCAAATTTACAAAATTCTAAATATTCAATTTCTCTGCAAATCCTGACTATCCATATATTTAATGTACACAATTTCCCACTGAATTTACAGTGTTTTGGATATTCCATTTTTCTCAAAATTCAGAGTTTCTAAACATATAATGTACTCAATTTTTCATTGAATTTACGCAGTTGTGAATATTCAATTTGTCTACAAATCCATATGTTCCGTACATATAATGTACACAATTCATCGGCTAACTTACACAGTTTTGAGTATTCAATTTCTCTGCAAATCCAGACAATCCGTACATTTAATGTACACAATTTCCCGTTGAATTTATGCTGTTTTGGATATTCCATTTTTCTCAAAATCTAGAGTTTCTGTACATATAATGTACTCAATTTCCCGCTGAATTTACGCAATTCTGGATTTTCAATTTGTCTACAAATCTAGACGTTCTGTACATATAGTGGACACAATTCGTTGGCTAATTTACAAAGTTTTGAATATTCATTTTCTTAGCAAATTCTAACAATCTATATATTTAATGTACACAATTTCCCATTGAATTTACAATGTTTTGGATATTCCATTTTTCTCAAAATTCAGAGCTTCTGTATAGATAATGTACTCAATTACTCGTTGAATTCATGCAGTTCTGGATATTCAATTTTTTGCAAACCTAGATGTTCCATACATATAATGTACTCGATTTCCCATTGAATTTACGCTGTTCTGGATATTGAATTTGTATGCAAATCCAGACATTTCATACATATAATGTACACAATTTATCGGCTAATTCACACAATTCTAGATATTCAATCACTCTGCAAATACAAACAATCCATAAATTTAACGTACACAATTTTTTGTTGAATTTACACTGTCTTGTATATTCCATTTTTCACAAAATCCAGAGTTTCCAAACATATAATGTACTCAGTTTCTTGTTGAATTTATGCAGTTCCAGATTTTGAATTTATCTGCAAATCCAGACAATCCATACATATAATGTACACAATTCATCGGCTAATTTACACAATTCTGGGTATTCAATTTCTTTGCAAATCCAGACAATCCGTATGGTTAACGTATACAATTTCCTGTTGAATTCACATTGTTTTGAATATTCAATTTTTCTCGAAATCCAGAGTTTTTGTACATATAATGCACTCAATTACTCGTTGAATTCATGCAGTTCTGAATATTCAATTTTCTGCAAACCCAGACGTTCCTTACATATAATGTACTCGATTTCCCATTGAATTTACGCAGTTCTGGATATTCAATTTGTTTGCAAGCCCAGACATTTCGTACATATAATATATACAATTCAACGACTAATTCTCGTAGTTCTGGATATTCTATTACTCTGTAAATCCAGACAATCCGTGAATTTAACATTGACGATTTTTTGTTGAAATTACACTGTTTTGTATATTCCATTTTTCACAAAATCCAGAGCTTCGGTATAAATAATTGACTCAATTTACGTTGAATTTATGTAGTTCTAGATATTAAATTTGTTTGCAAATCCAGACATTCAGCACTTCTAATGTACGAAATTCCTCAGTTAATTTACACATTTCTGAATATTCAATTTCTCTGCAAATCCAGACAATCAGTGCATTTAATGTACACAATTTCCCCTTGAATTTACACTGTTTTGGATATTCCATTTTTCTCAAAATCCAGAGTTTCTATAGAGATAATGTACTCATTTTTTCGTTGAATTTACGCAGTTCTGGATATTTTATTTGCCTGCAAATCCAGACATTCCATATATATAAGTATTTAACTTCCAGTAAAATTTACGCAATTCTGGATATTCAATTTGTCTGCAAATCCAGACACTCCATACATATATTGTACACAATTTCCCATTCAATTTACGAATTTTTGGATATTTTATATTTTTGTAAAACCAGACATTCTGTACATATATAATGTATAAAATTTCAAGTCAAGTTTGCACAATTCTTGATATTCAATTTTCCTGCAAATTCAAAGACTCCGTACATATAATATACACATAATATCCCATTGAATTTACGCAATGAATCAGATATAAAATGTATACAGTGTTGGTTATATTTGGTTTTGTATCTCATACAAAACACATAGCGGAAGCAACAAACAAAAATCTATTTCATTCATGATTGATAACTTGCATTATGTAAATTTCAGAATTTGCGTACCTTGGTGCGGTGAAATTCAAAACAAAAGATTATAAGTCCTTGAGAACGCTTTTAATCTTCACTCCAATTCCACTTTACGCCCAAGAAGTGTGGTCTCTCAATCAATTTCCAAGTGAGAATAACTGAGTGGTTTCACTCGCACATACACACCACTTCACAATGGTGTCTCTCTTTTTTTCTAATCTCTTATAAAAAATCTGTATGTCTCTCCCTTTATATATAATTGATTATCTAATTGGGCCGGCCTATTGGGCCTTTCCAATTGGGCTTTAATGTGTGGCTTGGAGTGGGACCAAAAGGACTAATAAGACACTAGCTCCAATGGGCCTTGGGCTTTTCTGTCAACTCTTGACGAGTCCAAAGTTACCATTAATTATATTTAATACCACTATATAAATATAATTGCACTCTAGGCCTTATTAATAAATTATATCCCAAAACTTTATTATACATACAACCCCTTCATAAAATATTCGTAGTAATTCAAAGTCATAAATATAAACTGTCACTTTGAAGATTACTATGTCTTAACCCTTGAGTACCTGGTTTAATCTTTTTAAGTTATTCATTATATATTTATGAAATTCAATTTCATAAATATATACTTTAGTAATTTCTTACCAAAGTGGTTAGGCCTAACTCTCTGAATAACTAAACCCATTAAACTTATCTCAAGGGAATATTTTAAATCTCTGTTAAGAGACTATGAATTCCATCTTGAGAATATATGTTCCATCAACACGCAATGTGGCTGCCCAACATACTGAGGTTTTGACCGTTACTTTAGATCTCACTCCTGATATATCAAAGCAACCTACACTTCATGATTAGGTCCATTATTCTCTCAGGATTAAGAGTTCATGCAAATATAAGTTGTGAAATTTATTATTCAATTGACAGTCGTTAGGAGAATAATAAATCTCACAGCGGTCCAATTCAATATGTCTTAACTCTTAAAACATATTAACACATCAACTAGAAGTTTCCACTTCCATGATCAAGACAAATCATCTTAGTTGATATGTTATAGTCTTCGCAGATGAAATGCCCAATTTCATCACCGACTACGAACTAAAATTCTGAGTTTACAAAGAACTTGTGACTTATATCTTCTGTGACTAAATCACATAAATCACATACTATGCATCTCATGGACTATATGATAATGTCTAAATATTCTTGTTACCATTATTTCAGATAATAATAAAACAACTTTATTAATCACAACATTAAGTCATACATTAAGTCATACATAGCATCATACAATAGGATTTAAGGGCATTAATACTAACAATCTCCCACTTGCCCTAAAGACTATTGTGCACTAATCTAACTCCCATTCGCTCCAAATGTGACTCGAAGGTCCTTTGAGGCAAGGCTTTGGTAAAGGGATCTGCTAGATTATTTGCACTTTCAATCTTTGCTACCACTACATCTCCACGAGCAATAATATCTCTAATGATGTGATATTTTCTCTCAATGTGCTTTCCTTTCTTGTGGTTCCTTGGATCTTTTGATTGTGCAACTGCACCACTATTGTCGCAAAACAATGTGATGGGAACTTGTTCCATTCTCATTACACCAAGGTCAGAAAGGAATTTCTTGAGCCATACAGCTTCTTTTGCTGCTTCACAAGCAGCAACATATTCTGCTTCCATGGTGGAGTCCGCAATACAAGATTGTTTGACACTCCTCCATGTTATGGCTCCACCTTCCAAGGTGAATACACATCCTGATGTGGACTTTCTGAAATCTAGATCCGACTGAAAATCTGAATCTGTATAGCCAATGGGTATCAAATCCTCACACCGATAAACAAGCATATAATCTCTCGTTCTCCGTAAATACTTGAGAATATGCTTTACAGCTTGCCAATGTTTTGGTCCTGGATTTGATTGATATCGGCTGACCATGCCTACTGAATAACAAATATTTGGTCTAGTACAAAGCATGGCATACATGAGACTTCCTACTGCAGAAGCATAAGGAACTTGTCTCATCATATCTTTTTCCTCTTGAGTTTTGGGCCTTTGGTCATCAGATAGAGGAACTCCATGTCTGAAAGGAAGTAATCCCTTCTTGGAGTTTTGCATGCTAAACCGTTCTAGAACCTTATCTATATATCCAGCCTGTGATAAGCCTAACATCCTATTCTTGCGATCTCGCCAAAGCTTGATCCCTAGAATAAAATTAGCCTCACCCAAGTCCTTCATATCAAATTGGTTTGACAACCAAACCTTTACTAATGACATTACCCCTACATCATTTCCAATGAGTAGAATGTCATCAACGTAAAGTACTAGGAACATTACTACTTTATCTCGATGTCTTTTGTACACACATGGTTCATCAAGATTTTGTTCAAAACCAAATGACTTGATTGCTTGATCAAATCTGATGTTCCATGACCTAGATGCTTGTTTAAGTCCATAAATGGACCTTTTTAACTTGCATACCATATGCTCTTGGTTCTTTGCTATGAAACCTTCTGGTTGCGTCATATAGATTTCTTCTTCAAGATTGCCATTAAGAAATGCAGTCTTGACATCCATTTGCCAAATCTCATAATCATAATGAGCAGCAATGGATAAGAGAATTCTGATAGATTTAAGCATAGCTACTGGCGAAAAAGTTTCATCATAGTCAATACCTTCTTTTTGTGTATACCCTTTCGCCACTAGTCTTGCTTTAAAGGTTTCAACCTTTCCATCTACCCCTCTCTTCCTCTTGTAAACCCATTTGCAACCAACAGGTTTAATGCCGTTAGGCGCCTTTACAAGATCCCAAACTTGATTGGAATACATGGAATCTAATTCAGATTTCATAGCTTTGATCCAATGATGTGCATCTATATCATTCATTGCCTCTTCATATGTGTAGGGATCCGATTCAGCCTCTTCTGAGATAGCTTCTTAAGTTTCTCCCAAACCTATGAATCTTATAGGAGGTTGAATAATTCTCCCACTACGACGAGGCACCTGTGTACTAGACGTCTTATGAGTAGTATCTTGTGGTGTATCCAATACAACCACATCATCCCTACTTTCATCTATTGGTTGTTCAACTAAAGGTTCATTCATTTCAGCCAAAACAACTTTATTTCTAGGATCAAAATTATTCATATAATCAGCTTCCAAAAATTTTGCATGTGTGCTAACAAACACTTTGTTATCTTTATGATTATAGAATAAATAACCCTTTGTTTCTTTTGAATACCCTAAAAACATGCATACTTCGGTTTTAGATTCCAACTTATCAGACTTCCTTTTCAACACATGTGCTGGACATCCCCAAATGTGGAGATATTTCATACTAGGCTTACGCCCACTCCACAATTCCTTAGGTGTGTTGGGAACAGATTTTGATGAACTAAATTCAAAATATGCATTGCAGTTTTTAGTGCATATCCCCAAAAAGAAACTGGTAAAGTTGAGTAACTCATCATGGACCTAACCATTTCCAAAAGAGTCCTATTTCTTCTTTCTGCTACACCATTCTGTTGGGGAGTTCCAGGTGCAGTCAATTGGGATATAATTCCATTTTGAGTTAAGTAATCCTTGAAATCCCCAAGAAGGTATTCACCACCACGATCAGATCGAATGGCTTTTATGCGTTTACCTAATTGATTCTCAACTTCAGCCCTAAACTCTTTGAACTTTTCAAAGGTTTCGGACTTTCGTCTCATTAGGTACACAACCATATCTAGAGTAATCATCGGTAAAAGTGATGAAATACTCGTAACCTTCTTTTGCTTGGGTTGACATAGGACCACATACATCTGTATGAACTAATTCAAGCAACTCTTGGGCTCTTCTACCTTTTGCTTTAAAAGGTCGTTTGGTCATTTTGCCTTCCAAACAAGATTCACAAACTAGAAATTCATCAAAGTCCAATGACTCTAAAAGTCCATCTTTGATCAGTCTTTGAATTCTATTTGGATTAATATGACCCAAACGCAAGTGCCAAAGATATGCTTCATTAGTAGAAGGAAACTTTCTCTTTAATGATTTTACATGAGAGTTATGATCTAATTCAGAATTATATAATTCATGCTTATCAGGAGTTAAAATATAAAGACCATCCACAATATTGCCAGAACAGATAAACACTTTATCCTTCTTTATTACAACATTGTCTTTTAGGATAACATAATATCCATGTTTACCTAAATAAGTTGCAGAAATTAAATTTCTACGAACATTAGGTACATACAAACAGTCTTTCAATACTAAAACTCTAGATTCAAAACATAAATTAAACACTCCAATAGCTACAACTGGAATCCTGCTCCCATCAGCCAAGGTAAGAAACATTTCCCCTTCATTCAGCTTTCTGGTCTCCTGAAACCCCTGCAAGGATTTGCAAATATGATTAGTACAACCTGAATCCACACACCAGGAATCTGTGGGATTCTGTACCAAACATGTTTCAAGAAGGAATGTACTTTTCATACCTCTATTCTTGGCAGCCTTAAATATTGGACAATTCCTCTTCCAATGTCCTTTCTCACCACAATGGAAACACTTTCCTTTGGTTTTCTTTCCTTTGTTGGCAACTCCTAAGGCAACTTGTTTACCATCTTTCTTAGTGAAGTTCTTCTTCTTCTTCTTCTTCTTCTTCTTACCTTTGCCTTTCGACTTAGGTTGAGAAGTAGAAGCTTCACCAACATTGGCTTCAACACTAGAAGTACCAAGGATGCCTTCCGCCGCTACCAACTCATTCATCAATTCAGACAACGTATAAATCTTTTTGTTCATATTATAGTTTAGTCTGAATTCCTTGAATGATTCTGGTAGTGACTGGAGTATCATATCCACTTGGGATTCTCCATCAATATCGGCACCTAAAACTTCTAATGTATTCAGATTAGAGATCATCCTAAGACAATGCTCCCTCACTGAAGAACCTTCAGCCATTTTGGTATTATAAATTTGCCTCATAGTTTCTTGCCTAGCAGAACGGCCTTGCTCACCAAACATCTCCTTCAGACTGAGCATAATGTCCGAAGCTAGTTCTACATCTTGCATTTGATGTTGTAGAACATTTGAAATAGATGCTAGGATATAGCACTTAGCCATCTCATTAGATTTTTTCCAACGATCATATCGTTGTTTTTCCTCAAGAGGAGCATCTAATGATGGAAAGCTAGGACATGGTTGAGTAAGCACATATTTGTGCTCTTCAGCCGTAAGAACAATGTCCAAGTTTCTTTTCCAGTCAACATAGTTAGATCCAGTCAGTTTGTTTTGATTAAGTATAGCAACAAGTGGGCTAAATGATGCCATGATTTTAAATCTGAAATTAACAAACATGAATATAATAAGTAAACTAGACATTATCAATTTAGCATATAAACATATATTATGGAACCTTATAAAACCATAAAATAATATATGCAACGACAAACCAATCCATGTCTATAATTCCTTGGTAGCAAGTTTATTATAAACACATTAATTGATTGAGAACTATTCTCATTATTAGTGCTATCATGATAACTCTTATCATACACTAATAATATGCCGTATTACCTTTAGCCTCTAAGTGATAATGACATAGCTCCTTTGGGAGGTTAACATTACACTTAGTCTAGTGTACACCATTATCTAGAATCATGTGTAACCACATTTCATCTCCCTTATAATGTTTAGACTTGTAGTACCATGGAACAAAAACACCCTCCTTTGGGATCACGAGGCATATACGCCAAGACGAGGTGTTTGTCCACACTACTTTAAACAGGTTAGTTCAATCTCGTAGTACTTGAAGTAAACACCCTCCTTTGGGATCGCAAGGCATATACGCCAAGACGAGGTGTTTACCCATGCTACTATGAACCGATAATGGAGGCCGTGAGATCCAACCCTTGTATCTCTCTCCCACTAGATGTTTTTAAATTAAAGGTTTTTATGTTCAAAAGCCATAATAATGCTAGAAACCCTTAGAAACATAATCCTAATCACATTAGGAATAAATTTCATTAAAGTATTTAAATAGGAAACCAAAATACTTTATTCTAGCATTAATATACTGTTTGATCATGAAAACATATATTATTAAACTAACATATACCATGGCACCGACACTATAAATCATGGCACATTAATTCCAGCACTTGATCACAAACGGATCTAATGGAATTAAAACATGTTTATAAGATGACCAAGGAAACAAATATCAACATAAGGATTTAATCTTGATAACATATAAATCATATCATCCTTTTATCTATTATATGCGGATTCAATAGATATAAGGTACTTCAATCCTTATGAAATGCGAATTCCACATTATCAATATATATATATATATATACCGATTCAATATGAAATAAAGTATTTAAATCCTTGATGCACACAAACTCCATGAACACATTATTCGAACCAATGTATATCTTATATACGTTGATAGCATCGCCAACGGTTATCAAGAACTTGCATATAAAACCATTTGAAAACATGTTACTGACATAATGATAATGCCATATGGGTCCACGAAACCATGCAAGATCAAAAGCCTTTTATTAATAAAACCATGCAAGCCTTATATTTATAACCGAGCAGTGCATGCATGTGACAGTTATATAACAGTTACATTCAATGTGACAGTTATATAACAGTAATATTCAATGCACGCTAATAACATAGATGACAAAAACGAATATCATCATCAACTATGAATCCACATATATATTAGACTCATATAATCACATGAATCCACATATATATTAGACACATATATTCACATGAATCCACATATATATTAATAAACTCAATCAATGAAACAACGTTGAACATCATCATGTGAACGAATTCATTGAAGCAATATTAATATAATATAGAAACAAACAACGTTGTCATGTGCATTAACATCATCAAGAAACCGTTTTTCTTTTATTCTAAAATTCAATCACATGCTATACAATCATGATATGAAAACCTGGCTTTGATACCAATTGTTGGTTATATTTGGTTTTGTATCTCATACAAAACACATAGCAGAAGCAACAAACAAAAATCTATTTCATTCATGATTGATAACTTGCATTATGTAAATTTCAGAATTTGCGTACCTTGGTGCGGTGAAATTCAAAACAAAAGATTATAAGTCCTTGGGAACGCTTTTAATCTTCACTCCAATTCCACTTTACGCCCAAGAAGTGTGGTCTCTCAATCAATTTCCAAGGGAGAATAACTGAGTGGTTTCACTCGCACATACACACCACTTCACAATGGTGTCTCTCTTTTTTTCTAATCTCTTATAAAAAATCTGTATGTCTCTCCCTTTATATATAATTGATTATCTAATTGGGCCGGCCTATTGGGCCTTTCCAATTGGGCTTTAATGTGTGGCTTGGAGTGGGACCAAAAGGACTAATAAGACACTAGCTCCAATGGGCCTTGGGCTTTTCTGTCAACTCTTGACAAGTCCAAAGTTACCATTAATTATATTTAATACCACTATATAAATATAATTGCACTCTAGGCCTTATTAATAAATTATATCCCAAAACTTTATTATACATACAACCCCTTCATAAAATATTCGTAGTAATTCAAAGTCATAAATATAAACTGTCACTTTGAAGATTAAATATATACTTTAGTAATTTCTTACCAAAGTGGTTAGGCCTAACTCTCTGAATAACTAAACCCATTAAACTTATCTCAAGGGAATATTTTAAATCTCTGTTAAGAGACTATGAATTCCATCTTGAGAATATATGTTCCATCAACACGCAATGTGGCTGCCCAACATACTGAGGTTTTGACCGTTACTTTAGATCTCACTCCTGATATATCAAAGCAACCTACACTTCATGATTAGGTCCATTATTCTCTCAGGATTAAGAGTTCATGCAAATATAAGTTGTGAAATTTATTATTCAATTGACAGTCGTTAGGAGAATAATAAATCTCACAGCGGTCCAATTCAATATGTCTTAACTCTTAAAACATATTAACACATCAACTAGAAGTTTCCACTTCCATGATCAAGACAAATCATCTTAGTTGATATGTTATAGTCTTCGCAGATGAAATGCCCAATTTCATCACCGACTACGAACTAAAATTCTGAGTTTACAAAGAACTTGTGACTTATATCTTCTGTGACTAAATCACATAAATCACATACTATGCATCTCATGGACTATATGATAATGTCTAAATATTCTTGTTACCATTATTTCAGATAATAATAAAACAACTTTATTAATCACAACATTAAGTCATACATAATGTCATACATAGCATCATACAATAGGATATTCTGTACATTATCTGTACGGAATGTCTGAATTTGCAGACAAGTTGAATTTATGCGATTCAAAATAGTTTATTTGTTTACAAATCCAGACATTCAGTACATCTAATGTACAAATTTCGTCAGCTAATTTACACATTTCTAGATATTCAATTTCCCTGCAAATCTAGACAATATGTATATTTAATGTACCCAAATTCCAGTTGAATTTATACTGTTTTGGATATATCACTTTTCTCAAAATCCAGAGTTTCTGTACTTATAATGCACTCAATTTCTCATTAAATTTAGGCAGTTTTGGACATTCAACTTGTCTGCAAATCCAAACATTTCGTACAGATAATGGACTCAATCTCACGTAGTATTTACGCTGTTCTGGATATTCAACTTGTCGGCAAATCCAAACATTCGGCACATATAATGTACACAATTCATCGGCTAATTTACACAGTTCTAGACATTCAATTTCTCTTCAAATTCAGACAATCCGTATATTTAATGTACACAATTTCCCGTTAAATTTACACTATTTTGGATATTACATTTTTCCCAAAATCCAGAGTTTCTGTACATAAAATGTACTCAATTTTCAGTTGAAGTTAGGCAGTTCTGGATATACAATTTGTTCCCAAATCCAGATATTCTGTATATATATTGTACCCAATTCGTAGGCTAATTTACATAGTTCTAGATATTCAATTTCTCCGTAAATCCAAGCAATCTATACATTTAATGTACATAATTTTCTGTTTAGTTTACACTATTTTCGATATTCCATTTTTCTCAAAATCCAAAGTTTCTGTACATATAAGGTACTCAATTTCCAGTTGAATTTATGCAGCTTCGGATATACAATTTTTCCCCAAATCCAGGCATTCTGTATATATATTGTACCCAATTCGTAGGCTAATTTACACAGTTCTGGATATTCAATTTCTCTGTAAATCCAAACAATCTGTACATTTAATGTACACAATTTTCTGTTTAGTTTACACTATTTTCGATATTCCATTTTTCTCAAAATCTAATGTTTCTGTACAAATAATGTACTCAATTTTCGGATGAATTTACACAGTTTTGGATATTCAATTTGTCTGCAAATCCAGACGTTCCGTACATATAATGTACCCAATTCATCAACTAATTTACACTGTTCTGGATATTCAATTTCTCTATAAATCTAGACATTCCGAGCATATAATTTACTCAATTTTTCATTGAATTTATGCAGTTCTGGATATTCAATTTTCTTTAAATCCAAAGTTTCTGTACATATAATGTACTCAATTTCCAGTTGAATTTACGCAGCTCTGGATATACAATTTGTCCCCAAATCCAGACATTCTATATATATATATATATATATTGTACCCAATTCATAGGCTAATTTACACCGTTCTAAATATTCAATTTCTATGTAAATCCAAACAATCTGTACATTTAATCTACAAAATTTTCTGTTTAGTTTACATTATTTTCGTTATTCCATTTTTCACAAAATCCAGAGTTTCTGTACAAATAATTTACTCAATTTACGTTGAATTTACGCGGTCCAAGTGATTGAATTTGTTTGCAAATCCAGACATTCAGTACATCTAAGGTACAAAATTCATCGGATACTTTTCGCATTTTTAGATGTTCAATTTCTCTGCAAATCGAGACAATCCGTATATTTAACTTACCTAATTTTCCATCGAAATTACACTGTTTCGAATATATCACTTTTCTAAAAATCTCGAGTTTCTGTACATCTAATGCACTCAATTTCTCGTTAAATTTAGGCAGTTTTGGATATTCAACATATCTGCAAATCCAGACATTCCATCCATATAATGTACTCAATTTCACATAGTATTTACGTTGTTCCGGATATTTAATTTGTCTACAAATCCAAACATTCGGTACATATAATGTACACAATTCATAGGCGAGTTTACACAATTCTAGATATTCAATTTCTCTTCAAATTCAGAGAATACGTATATTTAATGTACACAATTTCCCATTCAATTTACACTATTTTGGATATTCAATTTGTCTGCAAATTTAGACATTTCGCACACATAACGTACTCAATTGTCCATAGAATTTACACAGTTCTGGATATTCAATTTGTCTGCAAATCCAAACATTCCAAATATATATTGTATCCAATTCATCGGCTAATTTACATAGTTCTGAATATTCAATTTCTCTGTAAACCCAAACAATCCGTACATTTAATGTACACAATTTTCTGTTTAATTTATACTATTTTCGATATTCCATTTTTCTCAAAATCCAATGTTTCTGTACATATCATGTATTCAATTTCCCGTTGAATTTATGTAGTTCTAGATATAAAATTTGTCCCCAAGTCAAGACATTCCGTATATATGTTGTACCCAATTCATAGGCTAATTTACACAGTTCTAGATATTCAATTTCTCTGTAAATCCAAACAATCTATACATTTAATGTACACAATTTTCTATTTAGTTTACACTGTTTTCGATATTCTATTTTTCTCAAAATCCAGAGTTTCTTTAAATATAACGTACTTAATTTTCAGTTAAATTTATGAAGTTTTGGATATTCAATTTGTTTGCAAATCCAGACGTTCCGTACATATAATGTACACAATTCATCAGCTAATTTACACAGTTTTAGATATTCAATTTCTCTGTAAATCTAGACATTCTGTGCATATATTTACTTAATTTTTTGTAGAATTTATGCAGTTTTGGATATTCAGTTTTCTCAAAATCCAGAGTTTCTGTACATATAATGTACTCAATTTCTCGTTAAATTTAGGCTATTCTAGATTTTCAATTAGTCTGCAAATCTAGACGTTCCGTACATATAGTGTACACAATTCATCGGCTAATTTACACAGTTCTGGATATACAATTTCTCTGAAAATCTAGAAAATCTGTACATTTAATATACACAATTTTTCGTTAAATTTACACTGTTTTGGATATTCCATTTTTTATAAAATCCAGGCTTTCTGTACAGATAATTTACACAATTAACGTTGAATTTACGCGGTTCAAGATATTAAATTTGTTTGCAAATCCAAACATTCAATACATTTAACGTACATAATTCATCGGCTAATTTACACATTTCTGTATATTCAATTTCTCTGCAAATCTAGAAAATCCGTATATTTAATGCACCCAATTTCCTATTGAATTTACACTATTTTGGATATATCACTTTTCTCGAAATTCAGAGTTTCTATACATATAACGAACTCAATTTCTCGTTAAAATTAAGCAGTTTTGGATATTCAACATGTCTGCAAATTCAGACATTCCGTACAGATAATGTACTCAAATTCTCGTAGTATTGGCGCTGTTCTGGATATTCAACTTGTGTGCAAATCCACACATTCGGTACATATTATGTACACAATTCATCGTCTAATTTACACAGTTCTTGATATTCAATTTCTCTTCAAATTTAGACAATCCATATGTTTAATGTACACAATTTCCCGTTGAATTTACACTATTTTGGATATTCCATATTTCCCAAAATACAGAGTTTCTGTACATATAGTGTACTCAATTTCCAGTTGAATTTACGCAGTTCTGGATATACAATTTGTCCCCAAATCTAGACATTCCGTATATATATTGTACCAAATTCATAGGTCAATTTACACGGTTCTGGATATTCAATTTCTCTGTAAATCTAGAAAATTTGTATATTTAATGTGCCCAATTTACCGTTGAATTTATACTGTTTTGGATATACCACTTTTCTCAAAATTCAGAGTTTCTGTACTTATAATGCTCTCAATTTCTCGTTAAATTTAGGCCGTTTTGGACATTCAACATGTCTGCAAATCCAGACATTCCGTATAGATAATGTACTCAATTTCACGTAGTATTTACGCTGTTCTGGATATTTAACTTGTCTGCAAATCCAAACATTCGGTACATATAATGTACACAATTCATTGGCTAATTTACACAGTTTTGGATATTCAATTTCTCTTCAAATTTAGACAATCCGTATATTTAATGTACACAATTTCCCGTTGAATTTACACTATTTTGGATATTCCATATTTCCCAAAATACAGAGTTTCTGTACATATAGTGTACTCAATTTCCAGTTGAATTTATGCAGTTCTGGATATGCAATTTGTCCCCAAATCTAGACATTTCGTATATATATTGTACCCAATTCATAGGTTAATTTACACGGTTCTGGATATTCAATTTCTCTGTAAATCTAGAAAATTTGTATATCTAATGTGCCCAATTTACCGTTGAATTTATACTGTTTTGGATATACCACTTTTCTCAAAATTCAGAGTTTCTGTACTTATAATGCTCTCAATTTCTCGTTAAATTTAGGCCGTTTTGGACATTCAACATGTCTGCAAATCCAGACATTCCGTATAGATAATGTACTCAATTTCACGTAGTATTTACGTTGTTCTGGATATTTAACTTGTTTGCAAATCCAAACATTCGGTACATATAATGTACACAATTCATCGGCTAATTTACACAGTTTTGGATATTCAATTTCACTTCAAATTTAGACAATCCGTATATTTAATGTACACAATTTCCCGTTGAATTTACACTATTTTGGAAATTCCATTTTTTCCAAAATCTAGAGTTTCTGTACATATAGTGTACTCAATTTCCAGTTGAATTTACGCAGTTCTGGATATACAATTTGTCCCCAAATCCAGACATTCCGTATATATGTTGTACCCAATTCATAGGCTAATTTGCACGGTTCTAGATATTCAATTTCTCTGTAAATCCAAACAATCTATACATTTAATGTACACAATTTTCCGTTTAGTTTACACTATTTTCGATATTCCATTTTTCTAAAAATCCAATGTTTCTGTACATATAATGTACTCAATTTCCGTTGAATTTACCCAGTTTTGGATATTTAATTTGTCTCCAAATCCAGACGTTTCGTACATATAGTGTACCAAATTCATTAGATAATTTACACAGTTCTGGATATTCAATTTCTCTGTAAATCTAGACATTCCGTACATATAATTTCAACAATTCTTCATTGAATTTATGCAGTTCTGTATAGTCAATTTCTCTGCAAATTCAGACATTTCGTACATATAACGAACTCAATTTTCTGTAGAATTTACGTAGTTCTATATATTCAATTTGTCTACAAATCCAGATATTCCATATATATAATGTACTCAATTCATCGGCTAATTTAAGTAGTTCTGGATATTCAATTTCTCTGTAAATCCAAACAATTCGTACATTTAATGTACACAATTTTTTGTTTAGTTTACACTATTTTCGATATTCCATTTTTCTCAAAATCCAATGTTTCTGTACATATAATGTACTCAATTTCCCGTTGAATTTACCCAGTTTTGGATATTTAATTTGTCTCCAAATCCAGACGTTTCGTACATATAGTGTACCGAATTCATCAGATAATTTACACAGTTCTGGATTTTCAATTTCTCTGTATATCCAAACAATTCGTACATTTAATATACACAATTTTCAGTTTAACTTTCACTATTTTAAATATTCCATTTTTCTCAAAATCCAGAGTTTCTGTACATATAATGTACTCAAATTTTTGTTGAATTTATGCAGTTTTGGATATTCAATTTGTTTGTAAATCCAGATGTTCCGTACATATAATTTACCCAATTCAGCAACTAGTTTCACAATTCTGGATATTCAATTTCTCTTCAAATCCAGACAATTCGTACATTTAAATGTAGACAATTTCTAGTTGCATTTACACTATTTTGGATATTGCAATTTTCTCAAAATCGAGAGTTTCTGTACATGTAATGTACTCAATTTTTCGTTGAATTTATGCTATTCTAAATTTTCAATTAGTCTGCAAATCTAGACGTTCTGTGCATATAGTATACACAATTCATCGGCTAATTTACACAGTTTTGGATATTCAATTTCTCTTAAAATCTAGAAAATCTGTACATTTAATATACACAATTTTCCGTTGAATTTACATTGTTTTGGATATTCCATTTTTCAAAAAATCCGAAGTTTCTGTACAGATAATTTACTCAATTTATGTTGAATTTACGTTGTTCAAGATATTAAATTTGTTTGCAAATCCAGACATTCAGTACATCTAACGTACAAATTTCGTCAGCTAATTTACACATTTCTGGATATTCAATTTCTATGCAAATCCAGACAATCCGTACATTTAATGTACCCAATCTCCCGATGAATTTACACTATTTTGGATATTCCAATTTTCACAAAATCGAGAGTTTCTGTACATGTAATGCACTCGATTTTCTGTTGAATTTACGTTGTTCTAGATTTTCAATTAGTCTGCAAATCTAGACGTTCCGTACATATAGTGTACACAATTCATCGGCTAATTTACACAGTTCTGGATATTCAATTTCTCTTAAAATCCAGAAAACCTGTACATTTAATATACAGAATTTTCGGTTGAATTTACACTTTTTTGGATATTCCATTTTTCACAAAATCCAGAGTTTCTGTACAAATAATTTACTCAATTTACGTTGAATTTATGCGGTTCAAGATATTAAATTTGATTGCAAATCCAGACATTCAGTACATCTTACGTACAAATTTCATTGGCTAATTTACACATTTCTGGATATTCAATTTCTCTGCAAATCCAGACAATATGTATATTTAATGTACTCAATTTTCGGTTGAATTTATACTGTTTTGGATATATTACTTTTCTCAAAATCCAAATTTTCTGTACATATAATGCACTCAATTTCTCGTTAAATTTAGGCAGTTTTGGATATTCAACATGTCTACAAATCTAGACATTTCGTACAGATAATGTACTCAAATTCACGTAGTATTTACGCTGTTCTGGATATTCAATTTGTTTGTAAATCCAGACATTCGGTACAAATAATGTACACAATTCATCAACTAATTTACGCAGTTCTGGATATTCAATTTCTCTTCAAATTCAAACAATCCGTACATTTAATGCACACAATTTTCCGTTGAATTTACGCTATTTTGGATATTCCATTTTTCCCAAAATCCAGAGTTTCTCAACATATAATGTACTCAATTTCCAGTTGAATTTACACAGCTCTGGATATACAATTTGTCCCCAAATCCAGACATTCAGTATATATATTGTACCCAATTCATAGGCTAATTTACACAGTTCTAAATATTCAATTTCTCTGTAAATCCAAACAATCTGTACATTTAATCTACAAAATTTTCTGTTTAGTTTACATTATTTTCGATATTCCATTTTTGACAAAATCCAGAGTTTCTGTACCAATAATTTACTCAATTTACATTGAATTTATGCGGTTCAAGATATTGAAAAATTTGTTTGCAAATCCAGACATTCAGTACAAATAATGTACAAAATTCATTGGTTAATTTACACAATTCTGCATATTCAATTTCTTTGCAAATCCAGACAATCCGTATATTCAATTTACCCAATTTTCAGTTGAATTTACACTGTTTTGGATATCTCACTTTCCTCAAAATCCGGAGTTTCTGTACTTATAGCAGTCAATTTCTCGTTAAATTTAGACAGTTTTGGACATTCAACATGTCTGCAAATCCAGACATTGTGTACGTATAATTTACTCAATTTCTCGTAGTATTTACGCTGTTCTGGACATTCAATTTGTCTGCAAATCCAAACATTTGGTACATATAATGTACACAATTCATTGGCTAATTTACACAATTCTGGATATTCAATTTCTCTTCAAATTTAGACAATCCGTATATTTAATGTACACAATTTCCCGTTGAATTTACACTATTTTGGATATTCCATTTTTCCCAAAATCCAGAGTTTCTGTACATATAGTGTACTCAATATCCAATCGAATTTACGCAGTTCTGGGTATACAATTTGTCCCCAAATCCAGACATTCCGTATATATGTTGTACCCAATTCATAGGCTAATGTACACCGTTCTAGATATTCAATTTCTCTATAAATCCAAACAATCTGTACATTTAATGTACACAATTTTCTGTTTAGTTTTACACTATTTTCGATATTCCATTTTTCTCAAAATCCAATGTTTCTGTACGTATAATGTACTCAATTTCCCGTTGAATTTACCCAGTTTTGGATATTCAATTTATCTGCAAATCTAGACGTTCCGTACATATAATGTACCCAATTCATCAGCTAATTTATGCAGTTCTGGATATTCAATTTGTCTGCAAATTTAGACATTTCGTACATATAACGTACTCAATTTTCCGTAGAATTTACGCAGTTCTATATATTCAATTTGTCTGCAAATCCAGACATTCCATATATATATTGTACCCAATTCATCCACTAATTTACATAGTCCTAGATATTGAATCTCTCTGTAAATCCAAACAATCCGTACGTTTAATGTACACAATTTTCTGTTTAATTTACACTATTTTCAATATTTCATTTTTCTCAAAATCCAGAGTTTCTGTACATATAATGTACTCAATTTTCCGTTGAATTTATGCAGTTTTGGATATTCAATTTGTATGTAAATCCATATGTTCCGTACATATAATTTACCCAAGTCAGCGGCTAGTTTCACAGTTTTGGATATTCAATTTCTCTTCAAATCCAGACAATCCGTACATTTAATGTAGACAATTTCTAGTTGAATTTACAGAATTTTGGATATTCCAATTTTCTCAAAATCGAGAGGTTCTGTACTTGTAACGTACTCAATTTTTCGTTGAATTTACGTTGTTCCAGATTTTCAATTAGTCTGCAAATCTAGACGTTCTATACATATAGTTTACATAATTCATCGGCTAATTTACACAGTTCTGGATATTCAATTTCTCTTAAAAGCCAGAAAATCCGTACATTTAATATGCACAATTTTCCGTTGAATTTACATTGTTTTGGATATTCCATTTTCCACAAAATCCAGAGTTTCTGTACAGATAATTTACTCAATTTACGTTGAATTTACACGGTTCAAGATATTAAATTTGTTTGCAAATCCAGACATTCCGTACATCTAACGTACAAATTTCATCGGCTAATTTACACATTTCTAGATGTTCAATTTCAATGCAAATCCAAAAAATTCGTACATTTAATGTGCCCAATTTCCCAATGAATTTACACTATTTTGGATATTCCAATTTTCTCAAAATCGAGAGTTTCTATACATGTAATATACTCAATTTTCTGTTGAATTTACGTTGTTCTAGATTTTCAATTAGTCTGCAAATCTAGAAGTTCTGTACATATAGTGTACACAATTCACTAGCTAATTTACACAGTTCTGGATATTCAATTTCTCTTAAAATCCAGAAAACCCGTACATTTAATATACAGAATTTTCGGTTGAATTTATACTTTTTTGGATATTCCATTTTTCAAAAAATCTAGAGTTTCTGTATAGATAATTTACCCAATTTACGTTGAATTTATGCGATTCAAGATATTTTATTTGTTTACAAATCCAGACATTTAGTACATCTAATGTACAAATTTCATCAGCTAATTTACACATTTCTGGATATTCAATTTCCCTGCAAATCCAGACAATATGTATATTTAATGTACCCAAATTCCAGTTGAATTTATACTGTTTTCAATATATCACTTTTCTCAAAATCCAGAGTTTCTGTACTTATAATGCACTCAGTTTCTCGTTATATTTAGGCAGTTTTGGACATTCAACATGTCTGCAAATCTAAACATTTCGTACAGATAATGTACTCAATTTCACGTAGTATTAACGCTGTTCTGGATATTCAACTTGTTTGCAAATCCAAACATTTGGTACATATAATGTACACAATTCATCGGCTAATTTACACAGTTCTGGATATTCAATTTCTCTTCAAATTCAGACAATCCGTATATTTAATGTACACAATTTCCTGTTAAATTTACACTATTTTGGATATTACATTTTTCCCAAAATCTAGAGTTTCAGTACATAAAATGTACTCAATTTTCAGTTGAAGTTACGCAGTTTTGGATATACAATTTGTCCCCAAATCCAGATATTCTGTATATATATTTTATCCAATTCATAGGCTAATTTACACAGTTCTAGATATTCAATTTCTCCATAAATCCAAACAATCTATACATTTAATGTACATAATTTTCTGTTTAGTTTACACTATTTTCGATATTCCATTTTTCTCAAAATCCAAAGTTTCTGTACATATAAGATACTTAATTTCCAGTTGAATTTATGCAGCTCTGGATATACAATTTGTCCCTAAATCCAGACATTCTGTATATATATTGTACCCAATTCATAGGCTAATTTACACAGTTCTGGATATTCAATTTCTCTGTAAATCCAAACAATCTGTACATTTAATGTACACAATTTTCTGTTTAGTTTACCCTATTTTCGATATTCCATTTTTCATAAAATCCAATGTTTCTATACATATAATGTACTCAATTTTCGGTTGAATTTACGCAGTTTTGGATACTCAATTTGTCTGCAAATCCAGACGTTCCGTACATATAATGTATCCAATTCATCAACTAATTTACACAGTTCTGGATATTCAATTTCTCTGTAAATCTAGATATTCCGAGCATATAATTTACTCAATTTTTCGTTGAATTTACGCTGTTCTGGATATTCAATTTTCTTTAAATCCAGAGTTTCTGTACGTATAATGTACTCAATTTCCCATTGAATTTGCACTGTTCTAGATTTTCAATTAGTCTGCAAATCTAGACATTCCGTACATATCTTGTACACAATTCATCGGCTAATTTACATAGCTCTAGATATTCAATTTCTCTGAAAATCCAGAAAATCCGTACATTTAATATACACAATTTTTCGTTAAATTTACAATGTTTTGGATACTCCATTTTCTACAAAATCCAGAGTGTCTCTACAGATAATTTACTTGATTTATGTTGAATTTACGCAGTTCAAGATATTAAATTTGTTTGCAAATCCAGACATTCAGTACATCTAACGTGCAAAATTCATCTGCTAATTTACACATTTCTAGATATGCAATTTCTCTGCAAATCCAGACAATCCGTATATTTAATGCACCCAATTTCCCGTTGAATTTACACTGTTTTGAATATATTACTTTTCTCAAAATTCAGAGTTTCTGTACATATAATGCAATCAATTTCTCGTTAAATTTAGGTAATTTTGGATATTCAACATGTTTGCAAATCCAGACATTCCGTACGAATAATGTACTCAAATTCACGTAGTATTTACGCTGTTCTTGATATTCAATTTGTTTGAAAATCCAAACATTCGGTACAAATAATGTACACAGTTCATCGGCTAATTTACGTAGTTCTGGATATTCAATTTCTCTTCAAATTTAGACAATCCGTATATTTAATGCACACAACTTCCCATTGAATTTACACTATTTTGGATATTCCATTTTTCGCAAAATCTAGAGTTTCTGTACATATAATGTTCTCAATTTCTAGTTGAATTTACGCAATTCTGGATATACAATTCGTCCCCAAATCCAGACATTCTGTATATATATTGTACCTAATTCATAGGCTAATTTACACAGTTCTAAATATTCAATTTCTCTGTAAATCCAAACAATCTGTACATTTAATGTACAGAATTTTCTGTTTAGTTTACATTATTTTCGATATTCCATTTTTCACAAAATCCAGAGTTTCTATACCAATAATTTACTCAATTTGCGCTGAATTTACGCGGTTCGAGATATTAAATTTGTTTGCAAATTCAGACATTCAGTACATCTAACGTACAAAATTCATCGGCTAATTTACACATTTCTTTATATTCAATTTCTCCGCATATCCAGACATTCCGTAGATTTAATTTACCCTATTTTTCGTTGAATTTACACTGTTTTGGATATATCACTTTCCTCAAAATTCAGAGTTTCTGTACATATAATGCAGTCAATTTCTCATTAAATTGAGGCAGTTTTGGATATTCAACATGTTTGCAAATCCCGACATTGCATACATATAATGTACTCAATTTCACGTAGCATTTACGCTGTTCTAGATATTCAATTTGTCTGCAAATGCTAACATTCGGTACATAAAATGTACATAATTCATTGGCTAATTTACACAATTCTGGATATTCAATTTCTCTTCAAATTCAAACAATCTGTATATTTAATATACAAAATTTCCAGTTGAATTTCCACTATTTTGGATATTCCATTTTTCCCAAAATCCAAAGTTTCTGTACATATAGTGTTCTCAATTTCCAGTTGAATTAACGCAGTTCTGGATATACAATTTGTCCCAAAATCCAGACAATCCGTATATATATTGTACCCAATTCATAAGCTAATTTACACAATTCTAGATATTCAATTTCTCTGTAAATCCAAACAATCCGTACATTTAGTGTACACAATTTTCTGTTTAGTTTACACTATTTTTTATATTCCATTTTTGTAAAAATCCAGAGTTTCTGTACATATAATGTACTCAATTTCCTGTTGAATTTACGCCGTTTTGGATATTTAATTTGTCTACAAATCCAGACATTCCGTACATATAATGCGCCCAATTCATCAGCTAATTTACACAGTTCTGGGTATTAAATTTCTCTGTAAATCTAGACATTCCGTAAATATAATTTACTCAATATTGCATACAATTTACGCTGTTCTGGATATTCAATTCGTCTGTAAATCTAAACATTCGGTACACATAATGTACAAAATTCATCGGCTAATTTACACAGTTTGGGATATTCAATTTCTTTTCGAATCTAGACAATCCGTACATTTAACTTATACAATTTCTCATTGAATTTACGCCGTTTTGGATATATCACTTTTCTCACAATCCAGAGTTTCTGTACATATAATGTACGCAATTTCCCGTTCTATTTACGTAGTTCTAGAAATTCAATTTGTCCGCAAATCCAGACATTCCGTACATATAATGTACTTGATTTTTCGTTGAATTTACGCAATTCTAGATATTCAATTTGTCTGCAAATTTAGACATTCCGCAGATATAACGTACTCAATTTTTCGTAGAAGTTACGCAGTTCTGGATATTCAATTTGTCTGCACATCCAGACATTTCACATATATTATACCCAATTAACCAGATAATTTATATAGTTCTGGATATTCAATTTCTTTGTAAACCCAAACAATCCGTACATTTAATGTACACAATTTTCTGTTTAATTCACATTATTTTCGATATTCCATTTTTCTCGAAATCCAGAGTTTCTGTACATATACTGTACTCAATTTTCTGTTGAATTTACGCAGTTTTGGATATTCAATTTGTCTGCAAATCCAGACATTCTGTACATATAATGTACCCAATTCAGCGGCTAGTTTCACAGTTCTGGATATTCAATTTCTCTTCAAATCCAGACAATCCGTACATTTAATGTACACAATTTCCCGTTGAATTTACACTATTTTGGATATTCCAATTTTCTCAAAATCAAGAGTTTCTGTACATGTAATGTACTCAATTTCCAGTTGAACTTACGCAGTTTTGGATATACAATTTGTCCCCAAATCCAAACATTCCGTATATATATTGTACCCAATTCATAGGCTAATTTATACAGTTCTAAATATTCAATTTCTCTGTAAATCCAAACAATCTGTACATTTAATGTGCACAATTTTCTATTTGGTTTACACTATTTTCGATATTTCATTTTTCTCAAAATTTAGAGTTTCTGTACATATAATGTACTCAATTTCTCGTTGAATTTACGCAGTTTTGGATATTCAATTTGTCTACAAATTCAGATGTTTCGTACATATAATGTACCCAATTCATCAGCTAATTTACACAGTTTTGGATATTCAATTTCTCTGTAAATCTAAACATTCCGTACATATAATTTACTCAATTTTTTGTTGAATTTACGCAATTCTGGATATTCAATTTCTCTAAAATCAAGAAAATCCGTACATTTAATATACAAAATTTTCCTTGAATTTACACTGTTTTGGATATTCCATTTTTTCACAAAATCCAGAGTTTCTGTACAGATAATTTACTCAATTTACGTTGAATTTACACGGTTCAAAATATTAAATTTGGTTGCAAATCCAGACATTCAGTACATCTAACGTCCAAATTTCATCGGCTAATTTACACATTTCTGGATATTCAATTTTTTTGTAAATCCAGACAATATGTATATTTAATACACCCAATTTCCGGTTGAATTTATATTGTTCTGGATATATCATTTTTCTCAAAATCCAGACTTTCTGTACTTATAATGCACTCAATTTCTCGTTAAATTTAGGTAGTTTTGGACATTCAACATGACTGCAAATCCAGACATTCCGTACAGATAATGTACTCAATTTCATGTAATATTTACGCAATTTTGGATATTCAACTTGTCTGCAAATCCCAATATTCGGTACATATCATGTACACAATTCATCGACTAATTTACACAGTTCTGGATATTTAATTTTTCTTCAAGTTCAGACAATCCATATATTTAATGTACACAATTTCCCGCTGAATTTACACTATTTTGGATATTCCATTTTTCCAAAAATCCAGAGTTTCTGTACATATAATGTACTAAATTTACAGTTAAATCTACGCAGTTCTGGATAAACAATTTGTCCCCAAATCCAGACATTCTTTATATATATTGTACCCAATTCATAGGCTAATTTACACAGTTCTAGATATTCAATTTCTCTCTAAATCCAAACAATCTGTACATTTAATGTACAAAATTTTCTGTTTAGTTTACACTATTTTAGATATTCCATTTTTCTCCGAATCCAAAATTTCTGTACATATAATGTACTCAATTTCCAGTTGAATTTACGCAATTCTGGATATACACTTTGTGCCCAAATCTAGACATTCTGTATATATATTGTACCCAATTCATAGGCTGATTTACACATTTCTAGATATTCAATTTCTCTATAAATCCAAACAATTTGTACATTTAATGTACACAATTTTCTGTTTAGTTTGCAGTATTTTCGATATTTCATTTTTCTCAAAGTCCAGAGCTTCTGTACATATAATATACTCAATTTCCTGTTGAATTTACACAGTTTTGGATATTCAATTTGTCTGCAAATCCAGACATTCCGTACATATAATATACCCAATTCATCAGCTAATTTACACAGTTCTGGATGTTCAATTTCTTTGTAAATCTAGACATTCCGTGCATATAATTTACTCAATTTTTCGTTGAATTTACGTAGTTCTGGATATTCAATTTTCTCTAAATCCAGAGTTTCTGTACAGATAATTTACTCAATTTACGTTGAATTTACGCGGTTCAAGATTTTAAATTTGTTTGCAAATCCAGACATTCAGTACATCTAATGTACAAAATTCATCGGCTAATTTACACATTTCTGGATATTCAATTTCTCTGCAAATCCAGACAATCCATATATTTAATTCACCCAATTTTCCATTCAATTTACAGTGTTTTGGATATATCACTTTTCTCAAAATTCAGAGTTTCTGTACATATAATGCACTCAATTTCTCGTTAAATTTAGGTAGTTTTGGATATTCAACATGTCTACAAATCAAGACATTCCGTACAGATAATGTACTCAAATTCACGTAGTATATACGCTGTTATGGATATTCAATTTGTTTGCAAATCCAAACATTCAGAACAAATAATGCACACAATTCATCGGCTAATTTACACAGTTCTGGATATTCAGTTTCTCTTCAAATTCAGACAATCTGTATATTTAATGTACTCAATTTTCTGTAGAAGTTACGCAGTTCTGGATATTCAATTTGTCTTCAAATCCAGACATTCCATATATATTGTACCCAATTAACCGGCTAATTTACACAGTTCTAGATATTCAATTTCTCTATAAACCCCTGATGGAAATAAAGATAAATGCAGCGAAAAATAAGTTTTAAACGGATCTACTTCATTCGATATTGATAATACGTACTAAGTAAATTTCAGAATTTGAGAACAAGAGATCGTACCTTGAACGGTGAATTTCAAAACAAAGATTGAAACACTTGGGACTACTTTTAATCTTCACTCCAATTCCACTAACGCCCAAGATGTGTGGTCTCTCAATTGGTAACAAAAGGATGACTAGTGAGTGATAAAAATTCACATGCACACCATTTCACAATGATGTTTCTTGCATATGAAAATCTGAACGTTTTTCCCTTTGTATCTAACCAATTTATCTAATTGGACTAGCCTTTTGGCCTTACCAATTGGGCTTAAGTGTGTGGCTTGGAGTGGGACCAAAAGGGACCAATAAGACACTAGCTCCAATGGGCCTTGGGCTTTTCTGTCAACTCTTGACAAGTCCACAGTTACCATTAACTATATTTAATACCACTATATAAATATAGTTGCACTCTAGGTTTTATCTATAAATTATATCCCAAGACTTTATTATACATGCAACCCCTTCATAAAATATTCGTAATAGTACAAAGTCATTAATGTAGACTGCCACTTTGTAAATTACTACATCTTGATCCTTGAGTACCCGGCTTAATCCTTTAAGTTATTCATCATATATTTATGAAAACTAATTTCATAAATATATACTTTAGTAACTACTTACTAAAATGGTTAGGCCTAACTCTCTGAATAACAAACCCATTAAACTTATCTCAAGGGAATAGTTTATATCTCCGTTAAAAGACTATAAATTCCATCTTGAGAATATATGTTCCATCAACACTAAATGTGGCTGCCCAATATACTGAGGTTTTAACTGTTACTTTAGATCTCACTCCTGATATATCAAAGCAACCTACACCTTATGATCAGGTCCATTATTCTCTCAGGATTAAGAGTTCATGCAAATGTAAGTCGTGAGATTTATTATTCATTTGACAATCTTTAGGAGAATAATAAATCTCACAGCGGTCCATTTCAATATGTCTTAACTCTTAAAACATATCAACACATCAACTAGAAGTCTCCACTTCCATGATCAAGACAAATCATCGTAGTTGATATGTTATAGTCTTCGCAGATGAAATGCCCAATTTCATCACCGACTACGAACTATAATTCTGAGTATACAAAGAACTTGTGATTTATATCTTCTGTGAATCTTCACATAAATCACATACTATGCATCTCATGGACTATGTGATAATGTCCGAATATTCATGTTACCATTATTTCAGATAATAATAAAACAAATTTATTAAACATAATATTAAGTCATACATAATGTCAAACACAATGTCACACTTAATATCATACATGGCATCATACAAAAGGATTTAAGGGCACTAATCCTAACAATCTCCCACTTGCCCTAAAGACTATTGTGCACTAAACTAATTCTCATTCTTTCCAAATGCGACTCAAAAGTCCTTTGAGGCAAGGCTTTAGTAAATGGATCTGCCAGATTGTTTGCACTTTCAATCTTTGCTACCACCACATCTCCACGAGCAACAATATCTCGAATGATATGGTACTTCCTCTCAATGTGCTTTCCTTTCTTGTGATTCCTTGGATCTTTAGATTGTGCAACTGCTCCACTATTATCACAAAACAATGTGATTGGAACTTGCTCCATTCTTATTACACCAAGGTCAGAAAGGAACTTCTTGAGCCATACAGCTTCCTTTGCTGCTTCACAAGCAGCAACATATTCTGCCTCCATGGTGGAGTCTGCAATACAAGATTGCTTAATACTCCGCCAACTAATGGCTCCACCTCCCAAGGTGAAAACACATCCTGAAGTGAATTTTTTGAAATCTAGATCCGATTGAAAATCTGAATCTGTATAGCCAATGGGAATCAAATCCTCACAACGGTAAACAAGCATATAGTCTCTCGTTCTTTGTAGATACTTGAGAATATGCTTTACAGCTTACCAATGTTTTGATCCTGGATTTGATTGATATCGGCTGACCATGCCAACTGAATAGCAGATATCTGATCTAGTACAAAGCATGGCATACATGAGACTTCCTACTGCTGAAGCATAAGGGACTTGTCTCATCATTTCTTCTTCCTCTTGAGTCTTAGGCCTTTGGTCATCAGATAGAGGAACTCCATGTCTGAAAGGAAGCAATCATTTCTTGGAGTTTTGCATGCTAAACCGTTCTAGAACCTTATCTATATATCCAGCTTGTGATAAGCCTAACATTTTATTCTTGCGATCTCGCCAAAGCTTGATCCCTAGAATAAAGTTAGCCTCACCCAAGTCCTTCATATCAAATTGGCTTGACAACCAAACCTTTACCGATGACATTACCCATACATCATTTCCAATGAGTAGAATATCATCAACATAAAGCACTAGGAACATTACTACTTTATCTTGATGTCTTTTGTACACACATGGTTCATCAAGATTTTGTTCAAAACCAAATGTCTTGATTGCTTGATCAAATCTGATGTTCCATGACCTAGATGCTTGCTTAAGTCCATAAATGGACCTTTGCAACTTGCATACCATATGCTCTTGGTTCTTTGCTATGAAACCTTCCGGTTGCATCATATAGATTTCCTCTTCAAGATTGCCATTAAGAAATGCAGTCTTGACATCCATTTGCCAAATCTCATAATCAAAATGAGCAGCAATGGATAAGAGAATTCTAATAGATTTAAGCATTGTTACTGGAGAAAAGGTTTCATCATAATCAATACCTTCTTTTTGTGTATACCCTTTCGCCACTAGCCTTGCTTTAAAGGTTTCAACCTTTCCATCTATCCCTCTCTTCCTCTTGTAAACCCATTTGCAACCAACAGGTTTAATGCTGTTAGGCGCCTTTACAAGATCCCAAACTTGATTGGAATACATGGAATCTAATTCAGATTTCATAGTTTGGACCCAATGATGTGCATCTTTATCATTTATTGCTTCATCATATGTGTAGGGATCCGATTCAACTTCTTCTGAGATAGCTTCATAAGTTTCTCCCAAACCTATGAATCTTATAGGAGGCCGAACAATTCTCCCACTACGATGAGGCACCTGAGTACTAGACATGTCATGAGTAGTATCTTGTGGTGTATCTAATATAGCCACATCATCCCTAGTTTCATCTATTGGTTGTTCATTTACAGATTCATTCATTTCAACCAACACAGCTCTACTTCTAGGAGTAAAATTATTCATATAGTCATTTTCCAAGAATTTAGCATTTGTACTAACAAAAACTTTGTTATCTTTATGACTATAGAATAAACCTCCAACAGTTCCTTTTGGATACCCAACAAAGAAAACCACTTCTGTTTTAGACTGTAACTTGTCAGACTTTCCTTTTAACACATGTGCTGGACAACCCCAAATATGGAGATGTCTCATACTAGGCTTACGCCCATTCCACAACTCCACAAGTGTTTTAGGAACAGACTTCGAAGGTACTAAATTCAGAAGATACATTGCTGTGTTTAAGGCATATCCCCAAAAAGAAATAGGTAGAGTTAAATAACTCATCATTGACCTAACCATATCCAAAAGAGTCCTATTCCTTCTTTCTGCTACACCATTTTATTGTGAAGTTCCAGGTGTAGTCAATTGGGATACAATCCCATTCTTAGTTAAGTAATCCTTAAAATCCCCAAGAAGGTATTCGCCACCACGATCAGATCGAATGGCCTTTATGCGTTTACCTAATTGATTCTCAACTTCAGCCGTGAACTCTTTGAACTTTTGAAAGGTTTCAGACTTCCGTTTCATTAGGTACACATAACCAAATCTTGAGTAATCATCAGTGAAAGTAATGAAATACTCATAGCCACCTCTTGCTTGGATTGACATAGGACCACAAATATCAGAATGCACTAGCTCTAACAAATCTTGGACTCTTCTACCTTTTGCATTAAAAGGTCGTTTGGTCATTTTACCTTCCAAACAAGATTCAAAAACTGGAAATTCATCAAATTCCATGGGCTCTAAAAGTCCATCTTTGATCAGTCTTTGAATCCTATTTGAATTAATATGACCCAAACACAAGTGCCAAAGATATGCATCACTAGTAGAAGGAAATTTTCTCTTTAATGATTTTACATGAGAGTTATTATCTAATTTAGAATTATATAATTCATGCTTATCAGGAATTAAAATATAAAGACCATCCACAATATTGCCAGAACAGATAAACACTTTATCCTTCTTTATTACAACATTGTCTTTCAGGATAACACAATATCCATGTTTACCTAAGTAAGTAGCAGAAATTAAATTCCTACGAACATTAGGTACATACAAACAGTCTTCTAATATTAAAACTCTAGATTCAAAACATAAATTACAAACACCAACAGCTACAACTGGAATCTTGCTCCCATCAGCCAAAGTAAAAAACAACTCCCCTTCTTTAAGCTTTCTGGTCTCCTGGAACCCCTATAAGGAATTGCAGATATGATTAGTACAACCTGAATCCACACACCCAGAATCTGTGGGATTCTGTACCAAACATATTTCAAGAAGGAATGTATTATTCATACCTTTATTCTTGGCAACCTTGAATACTGGACAATTCCTCTTCCAATGTCCTTTCTCACCACAATGGAACACTTTCCTTTGATCTTCTTTCCTTTATCAGCAACCCCTAAGGCAACTTGTTTACCCTCTTGTTTGGTGAAGTCCTTCTTTTTCTTCTTCTTACCCTTGCCTTTCAACTTAGGTTGAGAAGTAGAAGCTTCACCAACATTGGCTTCAACATTGGAAGTACCAAGAATGCCTTCTACCGCTACCAATTCATTCATTAATTCAGACAAGGTATAAATCTTTTTATTCATATTATAGTTTAGTTTGAATTCCTTGAATGATTCTAGTAGCGACTGGAGTATCATATCTACTTGGGATTCTCCATCTATATCGACACCTAAAACTTCCAATGTATTCAGGTTAGAGATCATTGTAAGACAATGCTCCCTCACTGAAGTACCTTCAACCATTTTGGTATTATAAATTTGCCTCATGGTCTCTTGCCTTGCAGAACGGCCTTGCTCACCAAACATCTCTTTCAGACTTAGCATGATGTCTGATGCTAGTTCTACATCCTTCATTTGATGCTGTAGAACATTTGAGATAGATGCTAGGATGTAGCACTTGGCCATCTCATTAGATTTCTGCCAACGATCATATCGTTGTTTTTCCTCAAAAGGAGCATCTAATGAAGGAAAGCTAGGACATGGTTTAGTAAGAACATACTTATGCTCTTCAGCAATAAGAACAGTGTCCAAATTTCTTTTCCAGTCAACATAGTTGGACCCAGTCAGTCTGTTTTGATTAAGAATAGTTACAAGTGGGCTAAATGATGCCATGTTCTAAATCTAAAAACAATAAACATGAATATAATCAATAAACTGGAAATTATCAATTTAGCATATAAACATATAGTATGGAACCTTAATAAAACTATAATATAATATATGCAACGACAACCCAATCCCATATTCAATATCCCTCAGCATAGAGTGAATATAAAATACTATGATTGATTGAGAACTATTCTCATCATTAGTGCTATCACGATAACTCTTATCAAACACTAATAATATGCGTTATACATTTGGCCTCTAAATAATTATAGTAAGAACTCAGCATAGAGGATACTATAATATTTAGTCTAGTGTATACCATTGTCTAGAATCATGTGTAGCCACATTTCATCCCCTTAACAGGCTTATTTTGTAGTACCATGATACAAAACACCCTCCGCATGGAATGCAAAGCTCGAGGCTAAGACAAGGTGTTTGATCAAACCACTATAGACCAAGAAATTCAATCTTGTAGGACCATGAAATAAATACTCTCCACATGGAATGCTAAGCTCAAGGCAAAGACAAAGTATTTATTCCATACTACTATGAACCGACAATTGAGGCCGTGAGACCCAACCCTTGTATCTCTCTCCCACTAGATGTTTTAAAAGAAAGGTTTTTAGTTTTAAAACATGCATAGTTTAATTACACATTGTCTTGCCCCTTTTACATGAGAAAACACTTAGAAAAAATTCTAATTTTCTTTCTTTCAATCGATCGAATGTGCCCCTCGATTGATCGAAAAAATTAAAAAATTCAAACTTGACCTTCTGACTTGTTCGATTGATACTCGATTGACTTTCGATCGATCGAAAAACAGATTCGATCGAACGACCAGCAATCGAAAATCAATCTAATTGAAAAGTCTGATCACTATCTCATTCGATTAATCGAAAATGATTTTCGATCGCTCAAAAATCGTGAAACTCAAATTTCTAGAAATTTTCTAAGGCAGTTTTCTTCATGTTTTCATGAACAAACAACTTTCAAACGAACATAATGGAGAGAGAATGATGTCAAAACTGAAATTCATTGATGCTAAAGTCTTAAAGATCAATTTAACATACTTAAATTCATATTTAAACAACATCATAACATCAATTTCAGTTTTCATCAAATCATAGTTTCAATAACATGCAGAAAATTAAGAAACATAATCTTCTAAAAATATGAAACTATCATCTCTAATTCTAAAACTCACAAAACATGTTATACAATACGAAATTAAAGACCGCTCTGATACCATTTATGGAAATAAAGATAAATGCAGCGGAAAATAAGTTTTAAATGGATCTACTTCATTCGATATTGATAACACATACTAAGTAAATTTCAGAATTTGAGAACAAGAGATCGTACCTTAAAGCGGTGAATTTCAAAACAAAGATTGAAGCACTTGGGACTACTTTTAATCTTCACTCCAATTCCACTAATGCCCAAGATGTGTGGTCTCCCAATTGGTAACAAAAGGATGACTAGTGAGTGACAAAAACTCACATGCACACCATTTCACAATGATGTTTCTTGCATATGAAAATCTGAACATTTTTCCCTTTGTATCTAACCAATTTATCTAATTGGGCTGGCCTTTTGGGCCTTACCAATTGGGCTTAAGTGTGTGGCTTGGAGTGGGACCAAAAGGGACCAATAAGACACTAGCTCCAATAAGCCTTGGGCTTTTCTGTTAACTCTTGACAAGTCCAAAGTTACCATTAACTATATTTAATACCACTATATAAATATAGTTGCACTCTAGGTCTTATCTATAAATTATATCCCAAGACTTTATTATACATGCAACCCCTTCATAAAATATTCGTAATAGTACAAAGTCATTAATGTAGACTGCCACTTTGTAAATTACTACATCTTGATCCTTGAGTACCCGGTTTAATCCTTTAAGTTATTCATCATATATTTATGAAAACTAATTTCATAAATATATACTTTAGTAACTACTTACTAAAGTGGTTAGGCCTAACTCTCTGAATAACAAACCCATTAAACTTATCTCAAGGGAATAGTTTATATCTCCGTTAAGAGACTATGAATTCCATCTTGAAAATATATGTTCTATCAACACTAAATGTGGCTATCTAATATACTGAGGTTTTGACCGTTACTTTAGATCTCACTCCTGATATATCAAAGCAACCTACACCTTATGATCAGGTCCATTATTCTCTCAGGATTAAGAGTTCATGCAAATGTAAGTCGTGAGATTTATTATTCATTTGACAATCTTTAGGAGAATAATAAATCTCACAGCGGTCCATTTCAATATGTCTTAACTCTTAAAACATATCAACACATCAACTAGAAGTCTCCACTTCCATGATCAAGACAAATCATCGTAGTTGATATGTTATAGTCTTCGCAGATGAAATGCCCAATTTCATCACCGACTACGAACTATAATTCCGAGTTTACAAAGAACTTGTGATTTATATCTTCTGTGAATCTTCACATAAATCACATACTATGCATCTTATGGACTATGTGATAATGTCCGAATATTCATGTTACCATTATTTCAGATAATAATAAAACAAATTTATTAAATATAATATTAAGTCATACATAATGTCAAACACAATGTCACACTTAATATCATACATGGCATCATACAAAAGGATTTAAGGGCACTAATCCTAACAACCCCCACAATCTGTACATTTAATGTACACAATTTTCTGTTTAATTTACACTATTTTGGATATTCCATTTTTCCCAAAATCCAGACTTTCTGTACATATAATGTACTCAATTTCCAGTTGAATTTACGCAGTTCTGGATATACTTTTGCCCAAATCTAGACATTCTGTATATATATTGTACCCAATTCATAGGCTAATTTACACATTTCTAGATATTCAATTTCTCTGTAAATCCAAACAATTTGTACATTTAATGTACACAATTTTCTGTTTAGTTTGCAGTATTTTTGATATTCCATTTTTCTCAAAGTCCAGAGTTTCTATACATATAATATACTCAATTTCCCGTTGAATTTACACAGTTTTGGATATTCAATTTGTCTGCAAATCCAGACGTTCCGTACATATAATGTACCCAATTCATCAGCTAATTTACACAGTTCTGGATATTCAATTTCTTTGTAAATCTAGACATTCCGTGCATATAATTTACTCAATTTTTCGTTGAATTTATGCAGTTCTGGATATTCAATTTTCTCTAAATCCAGAGTTTCTGTACAGATAATTTACTCAATTTACGTTGAATTTACGCGGTTCAAAATATTAAATTTGTTTGCAAATCCAGACATTCAGTACATCTAACGTACAAAATTCACCGGCTAATTTACACATTTCTAGATATTCAATTTCTCTGCAAATCCAGACAATCCATATATTTAATTCACCCAATTTTCCATTCAATTTACACTGTTTTGGATGTATCACTTTTCTCAAAATTCAGAGTTTCTGTACATATAATACACTCAATTTCTCGTTAAATTTAGGTAGTTTTGGATATTCAACATGTCTGCAAATCATGACATTCCGTACAGATAATGTACTCAAATTCACGTAGTATATACGCTGTTCTGGATATTTAATTTGTTTGCAAATCCAACCATTCGGAACAAATATTGTACACAATTCATCGGCTAATTTACACAGTTCTGGATGTTCAGCTTCTCTTCAAATTCAGACAATCCGTTTATTTAACGTACTAAATTTTCCGTAGAAGTTACGCAGTTCTGGATATTCAATTTGTCTACAAATCCAGACATTCCATATATATTGTACCCAATTAACCGGCTAATTTACACAGTTCTGGATATTCAATTTCTCTATAAACCCAAACAATCCGTACATTTAATGTACACAATTTTCTGTTTAATTTACACTATTTTGGATATTCTATTTTTCCCAAAATCCAGACTTTCTGTACATATAATGTACTCAATTTTCAGTTGAATTTACGCAGTTCTGGATGTACAATTTGTCCCCAAATCCAGACATTCTGTATATATATTGTACCTAATTCATTGTCTAATTTACACAATTCTAGATATTCAATTTCTCTGTAAATCCAAACAATCTGTACATTTAATGTGCACAATTTTCTGTTTAGTTTACACTATTTTCAATATTACATTTTTCTCAAAATTCAGAGTTTCTGTACATATAATGTACTCAATTTCCCGTTGAATTTACTCTGTTTTGGATATTCAGTTTGTCTACAAATCCAGGCGCTCTGTCCATATAATGTACCCAATTAATCAGCTAATTTACACAGGAGAATTTCTTTTTCTCTCTTTCAAGGCCCAAATGCGGATTTTAAATTTTTTGAAATTTTTTGCTACTTTTTTTAATTTTCTAGTTTGGGTCGTGTAGAAACGGTCCAGATCGATAATTTCTTTTACTCTCTTTCTCAGCCTGTCCCGACCCGGTTTGCCGTGACATAGTGCCAAAACAATGTTTTTTAATTTTTTGAATTTTTTTGGTATTTTTTTTGTGTTAATTTCTAGTTTGGGTCGGGTAAAAACGGTCCAAATCGAAAAATTTTTTTCTCTCTTTCTTGGCTTGTCTCGAATCGTATTGGCTTGATATAATATTGGAATACTATTTTTTAATTTTTTTGCTATTTTTTTTCGAAATATTCTAGTTTGGGTCAGATAGAAACGGTCCAAATCGAGAATATCTTTTTCTCTCTTTCTCGACCTGTCCTAACCCGTTTTGGCTCGAAATAATGTCGAAATGCAGTTTTTTGATTTTTTAAATTTTTTTGCTATTTTTTTTGTAATTTTGTAGTTTGGCTCGGGTAGAAATGACCCAGATCGGGAATTTCTTTTTCTCTCCTTTTCAGCCTGTCCCGACCCGGTTTGCCTTGAAATAGTGCCAGAGTGTGGTTTTTGAATTTTTTTTGAAATTTTTTTCGATTTTATTTCGTAATTTTCTAGTTTGGGTCGGGTAGAAATGGCCCAGATCGAAAATTTCTTTTTCTCTCTTTCTCGGCATGTTCCGACCCATTTTGGCTTGAAATAATGCTGAAATGTGATTTCTTAATTTTTTGAATTTTTTCCTTTTTTTTTTTTTTCAGAATTTTCTAGTTTTGGTCAGGCAGAAACAGTCCAAATCGAGAATTTCTTTTTCTCTCTTTCTTAGCCTGTCCCAACCCATTTTGGCTTAAAATAATGCCAGAATGCGGATTTTAATATTTTGAATTTTTTTTGCTATTTTTTTAGAATCTACAAGTTTGGGTCGGGTGGAAATGGTCCAGATTGAGAATTTCTTTTTCTCTCTTTCTCAGCCTATCATGACCCATTTTGGTTTGAAATAATATCAGAATGAGGCTTTTTAATTTTTTGAATTTTTTTTTTATATTTTTTTAGAATCTACTAGTTTGGGTCTGGTGGAAACGATCCAGATCGAGAATTTCTTTTTCTTTCTTTCTCGGCCTATCCTGACCCATTTTGGTTTGAAATAATATTGGAATGCGGCTTTTTAATTTTTTGAATTTTTTTTTTATATTTTTTTAGAATCTACTAGTTTGGGTCGGGCGTAAACGGTCCAGATCGAGAATTTCTTTTTCTCTCTTTCTCGGCCTGTCCTGACCCATTTTGGCTTAAAATAATGCCAGAATGTGGATTTTAATATTTTGAATTTTTTTTGCTATTTTTTTAGAATCTACTAGTTTGGGTCGAGTGGAAATAGTCCAGATTGAGAATTTCTTTTTCTTTCTTTCTCGGCCTATCCCGACCCATTTTGGTTTGAAATAATATCGGAATGCGGCTTTTTAATTTTTTTTAATTTTTTTATTATATTTTTTTAGAATCTACTAGTTTGAGTCGGGTGTAAACGATCCAGATTGAGAATTTCTTTTTCTCCCTTTCTTGGCCTATCCCTACCCGGTTTGCCTTCAAATTGAGCCAAAATGCAGTTTTTTAGTTTTTTTTTTTTTTTTTTGGCTATTTTTTTTCTTAATTTTCTAGTTTGGGTCAGGTAGAAACGGTCCAGATCGAGAATTTCTTTTTCTCTCTTTCTCAGTCTGTCCCGACCTGGTTTGCCTTGAAATAGTGCCAGAATGCACATTTTTAATTTTTTGAATTTTTTTGCTATTTTTTTTTTGTAATTTTCTAGTTTGGCTCGGGTAGAAATGGTCCAGATCGAGAATTTCTTTTTCTCTCCCTTTCAGCCAGCCCAGACCTGGTTTGCCTTGAAATAGTGCCAGAATGTGGTTTTTTATTTTTATTTTTATTTTTTTCAATTTTTTTTCATAATTTCCTAGTTTGGGTCGGGTAGAAATGGTCCAGATTGAGAATTTCTTTGGTTTTTTAATTTTTTGAATTTTCTTCCTATTTTTTTCGTAATTTTCTAGTTTGGGTCGGGTAGAAACGGTTCAATTCAAGAATTTCTTTTTCTCTCTTTCTCGGCCTGTCCCAACCCGGTTAGCCTTGAAATAGTGACCAAATGTGGTTTTTTAATTTTTTGAATTGTTTTCCTATTTTTTCGAAATTTTCTAGTTTGGGTCGGGTAGAAACAGTCCAGATTGAGAATTTCTATTTCTCTCTTTCTGGGCCTGTCCCGACCCATTTTGGTTTGAAATAATGTCGGAATGTGGTTTTTTAATTTTTTGAATTTTTTTAATTTTTTTTTTTTGGAATTTTCTAGTTTGGGTCGAGTAGAAACGGTCCAGATCGAGAATTTCTTTTTCTCTCTTTCTTGGCTTGTCTCGACCCGTTTTGGCTTGAAATAATACTAGAATGCGGCTTTTTAATTTTTAAAATTGTTTTTGCTATTTTTTTAGAATTTTCTAGTTTGGGTCAGGTAGAAACGGTCCAGATCGAGAATTTCTTTTACTCTATTACACAGCCTGTCCCAATCCAGTTTGCCGTGACATAGTGCCAGAACAATGTTTTTTAATTTTTTGAATTTTTTGGCTATTTTTTTGTGTAAATTTCTAGTTTGGGTCAGGTAGAAACGGTCTAGATCGAAATTTTTTTCTCTCTCTTTCTTGGCCTGTCCCGAACCGTATTGGGTTGAAATAATGCTGGAATACTATTTTTTTAGTTTTTTGAATTTTTTTGCTATATTTTTCGAAATTTTCTAGTTTGGGTCGAATAGAAACAGTCCAGATTGAGAATTTCTTTTTCTCTCTTTCTCAGCCTGTCCTGACTCGTTTTGGCTTGAAATAATGTCGAAATGCGGTTTTTTAGTTTTTTTTTTTTGAATATTTTTGCAATTTTTTTTGGAAAATTTTCTAGTTTGGATCGGGTAAAAACGGTCCAGATCGAGAATTTCTTTTTTTCTCTTTCTCAACTTTTCTCGGCCCGGTTTACCTTAAAATAGTGCCAGAATATAGTTTTTTAATTTTTTTTGAATTTTTTTGCTATTTTTTTTTCGTAATTTTCTAGTTTGGCTCGGGTAAAAATGGTCCAGATGGAGAATTTCTTTTTCTCTCCCTTTCAGCCAGCCCAGACCTGGTTTGCCTTGAAATAGTGCCAGAATGCGGTTTTTTAATTTTTTTGATTTTTTTTTCAATTTTTTTTCGTAATTTCCTAGTTTGGGTCGGGTAGAAATGGTCCAGATTGAGAATTTCTTTGGTTTTTTAATTTTTTGAATTTTCCTCCTATTTTTTTCGTAATTTTCTAGTTTGGGTCGGGTAGAAACGGTTCAATTCAAGAATTTCTTTTTCTCTCTTTCTTGGCTTGTCCCGACCCGGTTAGCCTTGAAATAGTGACCAAATGTGGTTTTTTAATTTTTTGAATTGTTTTCCTATTTTTTCGAAATTTTCTAGTTTGGGTCCGGTAGAAACAGTCCAGATTGAGAATTTCTTTTTCTCTCTTTCTAGGCCTGTCCTGGCCCGTTTTGGTTTGAAATAATGTCGGAATGTGGTTTTTTAATTTTTTGAATTTTTTTATTTTTATTTTTTGGAATTTTCTAGTTTGGGTCGGGTAGAAACGGTCCAGATTGAAAATTTCTTTTTCTATCTTTCTTGGCCTATCTCGACCCGTTTTGGCTTGAAATAATACTAGAATGCGGCTTTTTAATTTTTAAAATTTTTTTGCTATTTTTTTAGAATTTTCTAGTTTGGGTCGGGTAGAAACGGTCTAGATCGAGAATTTCTTTTACTCTATTACTCTACCTGTCCCAATCCAGTTTGCCGTGACATAGTGCCAGAACAATGTTTTTTAATTTTTTGAATTTTTTTGCTAACTTTTTGTGTAAATTTCTAGTTTGGGTCAGGTAGAAACAGTCCAGATCGAAAAAAAAATTTCTCTCTTTCTTGGCCTGTCCCAAACCGTATTGGCTTGAAATAATGCTGGAATACTATTTTTTGAATTTTTTGAATTTTTTTGCTATATTTTTCAGAATTTTCTAGTTTGGGTCGAGTAGAAACGGTCCAGATTGAGAATTTCTTTTTCTCTCTTTCTCAGCCTGTCCTGACTCGTTTTGGCTTGAAATAACGTCGAAATGCGGTTTTTTAGTTTTTTTTAATATTTTTGCAATATTTTTGGAATTTTCTAGTTTAGATCGGGTAGAAACGGTCCAGATCGAGAATTTCTTTTTTTCTCTTTCTCAACCTTTCTCGGCCCAGTTTGCCTTGAAATAGTGCCAGAATGCAGTTTTTTTAATTTTTTGAATTTTTTTGCTATTTTTTTTTTTTGTACTTTTCTCGTTTGGCTTGGGTAGAAACGGTCCAAATCTGGAATTTCTTTTTCTCTCCTCTTCAGCCTGTCCCGACTCGGTTTGCCTTGAAATTGTGCCAGAGTGCGGTTTTTTAATTGTTTTTGAATTTTTTTTTTATTTTATTTCTTAATTTTCTAGTTTGGGTCGGGTAGAAATGGCCCAGATCGAAAATTTCTTTTTCTCTCTTTCTCAGCCCGTTCCGACCCGTTTTGGCTTGAAATAACGCTGGAATGCAATTTCTTGATTTTTTGAACTTTTTTGCTTTTTTTTTTTTCGGAATTTTCTATTTTGGGTCGGGTAGAAACAATCCAGATCGAGAATTTCTTTTTTTCTCTTTCTCAGCGTATTCCGACCCATTTTGGCTTAAAATAATGCTGGAAAGCTGCTTTTTAATATTTTAAAATTTTTTGCTATTTTTTTAGAATCTACTAGTTTGGGTTGGGTGGAAACGGTCCAGATTGAGAATTTCTTTTTCTCTCTTTCTTGGCCCGTCCCGACCTGGTTTGCCTTCAAATTGTGCCAGAATGCGGTTTTTTAATTTTTTAATTTTTTTGCTACTTTTTTTTCGTAATTTTATAGTTTGGGTCTGGTAGAAATGGTACAGATCGAGAATTTATTTTTCTCTCTTTCTCAGCCTATCCCGACCCGGTTTCCCTTGAAATACTGCCAGAATGTAGTTTTTAATTTTTTGAATTTTTTTACTATTTTTTTTCATAATTTTTTAGTTTGGCTCGGGTAGAAACGGTCCAGATCAAGAATTTCTTTTTCTCTCCTTTTCAGCCTATCCCAACCCAATTTGCCTTAAATTAGTGCCAGAATGCGGTTTTTTAATTTTTTGATTTTTTTTATTTTTTTTCGTAATTTTCTGGTTTGGGTTGGATAGAAATGGTATAGATTGAGAATTTCTTTGGTTTTTTAATTTTTTGAATTTTCTTCCTATTTTTTCGAAATTTTCTAGTTTGGGTCTGGTAGAAACAGTCCAGATCGAAAATTTCTTCTTCTATCTTTCTCGGCCTGTCCTGACCCATTTTGGCTTAACATAATGCCGGAATGCGGGTTTTTAATTTTTTGAATTTTTCTGCTATTTTTATAGAATCTACTAGTTTCGGTCGGGTGGAATGTTTCAGATTGAGAATTTCTTTTTCTCTCTCTCTTGGCCCGTCCTGACTCGGTTTGCCTTTAAATTGCACCAGAATGCGGTTTTTAAATTTTTGAATTTTTTTGCTATTTCTTTTTGTAACTTTATTGTGTGGATCGGGTAAAAACGATCCAGATCGAGAATTTCTTTTTCTTTCCTTTTCAGCCTGTCCCTACCTGGTTTGCCACGAAATAGTGCCAGAATGCGGTTTTTTAATTTTTTGAATTTTTTTTCGATTTTTTTTTGTAATTTTCTAGTTTGGGTCGGATAGAAATGGTCCAGATTGAGAATTTCTTTCGTTTTTAAATTTTTTTGAAGTCTCTTCCTATTTTTTTCGTAATTTTCTAGTTTGGGTCTGGTAGAAACGGTCCTGTCGAGAATTTCTTTTTCTCTCTTTCTCGGCCTGTCTCGACTCGTTTTGGCTTGAAATAATGCCGGAATGCAGTTTTTTTAGTTTTTTGAATTTTTTTGTTATTTTTTTCAGAATTTTCTAGTTTTGGTCGGGTAGAAATGGTCCAGATCGAGAATTTCTTTTTCTCTCTTTCAAGGCCTGTCCCAACCCGTTTTGGCTAGAAATAATGTCGGAATGCAGTTTTTTTAATTTTTTTGTATTTTTTTTTAGAATTTTCTAGTTTGGGTCGAGTAGAAACGGTCCTGTCAAGAATTTCTTTTTCTCTCTTTCTCGCCCTGTCTCGACCCGTTTTGGCTTGAAATAATGTCGAAATGTGGTTTATTTTATTTTATTTTTTTTTGCTATTTTTTTTGGAATTTTCTTATTTGGGTCGCGTAGAAATGGTCTAGATCGAGAATTTCTTTTTCTCTCTTTCTCATCTTGGCCCGACCTGTTTTGGCTTGAAATAATGCCGAAATGCAGTTTTTTAATTTTTTGAATTTTTTTTCTATTTTTTTAGAATTTTCTAATTTTGGTATGGTAAAAACGGTTCAGATCGAGAATTTCTTTTTCTCTCTTTCTCGGCCTGTCCCGGCCCGGTTTTCCTTGAAACAGTGCCAGATCATAGCTTTTTAGTTTTTTGAATCTTTTTGCTATTTTTTCCGTAATTTTTTAGTTTGGGTCGGGTAGAAACGGTCCAGATTGAGAATTTCTTTTTCTGGCTTTCTCAGCCTGTCCCAACCCTGTTTGCTTGAAATAGTGCAAGATCGAAGTTTTTAATTTTTTGAATTTTTTTTGCTATTTTTTTTCGTAATTTTCTAATTTGGGTCGGGTAGAAACGGTCTTGATCGAGAATTTCTTTTTCTCGCTTTCTCGACCTGTCCCAATCCGGTTTTCCTTCAAATATTGCAAGAACGAAGTTTTTAATTTTTTGAATTTTTTTAATATTTTTTTTCGTAAATTTCTAGTTTGAGTCGGGTAGAAACGATCCAGATCGAAAAATTCATTTTCTCTCTTTCTCGGCCTGTCTTGACCCATTTTGGCTTAAAATAATGCTGGAATGCGACTTTTTAATATTTTGAATTTTTTTGCTATTTTTTTAGAATCTACTAGTTTGGGTCGGGTGGAAACGGTCTAGATTTAGAATCTCTTTTTCTCTCTTTCTTGGCCCATCCTGAACCGGTTTGCCTTGAAATTGTGCCAGAATGCGATTTTTTAATTTTTTTTGCTATTTCTTTTCGTAATTTTATAGTTTGGGTCGGGTGGAAATGGTACAGATCGAGAATTTCTTTTTTTCTCTTTCTTAGCCAATCCCGACCTGGTTTCCCTTGAAATACTGCCAGAATGCAGTTTTTTGGTTTTTTGAATTTTTTTGCTTTTTTTTTTATTTATAATTTTCTAGTTTGGCTCGGGTAGAAATGGTCCAAATCAAGAATTTCTTTTTCTCTCCTTTTCAGCCTGTCTCTACCTAGTTTGTCATGAAATAGTGCCAGAATGCGGTTTTTTAATTTTTTTTTAATTTTTTTTCGTAATTTTCTAGTTTGGGTCGGATAGAAATGGTACAGATCGAGAATTTTTTTGGTTTTTTAAATTTTTGAATTTTCTTCCTATTTTTTTAGAATTTTCTGTGTACATTAAATATACGAATTGTCAAGATTTGCAGAGAAATTGAATATTCAGAACTGTGTAAATTAGACGATAAATAGTGTACACTATATTTACGGAACGTCTGGATTTGCAGACAAATTGAAAATCCGAAGCTGCGCAAATTCAACAGGAAATTGAGTGCATTATATGTACATAAACACTGGATTTTGAGAAACGTGGAATATCCAAAATATTGTAAATTTGACAGGAAATTGTATACATTAAATGTACGCAATGTCTGGATTTGCAGAGAAATTGAATACCCAGAACTTTGTAAACTAGCCGATGAATTGTGTACTGGAGATGTACGGAACGACTGGATTTCCAGGTAAATTGAATATCCAAAACTGCTAAATTTAACAAAAAAAATTGAGTAGATTATATGTAAAGAAACTCTGGATTCTGAGAAAAATGGAATATTGAATACAGTGTAAATTAAACGAAAAATTGTGTATATTAAATGTACGGATTGTCTGGATTTACAGAGAAATTGAATATCCAAAATTGTGTAAATTAGCCAATGAATTGTGTAAACTATATGTACAAAATGTTTGGATTTGCAGACAAATTGAAAATCTGGAATTGCGTAAATTCAACAAGAAATTGAGTACATTATACGTTTAGAAACTCTGGATTTTAAGAAAAATCGAATATCCAAAACTGTGTAAATTCAACAAGAAATTGTGTACATTAAATATACGGATTGTCAGGATTTGCAGAGAAATTGAATATTCAGAACTGTGTAAATTAGCCGATGAATTGTGTACACTACATGTACTGAACGTCTAGATTTGCAAACAAATTGAAAATCCGGAACTGCATAAATTCAGCGAGAAATTGAGTACATTATATGTACAGAAACTCTGAATTTTGAGAAAAATGGAATATCCAACACAATGTAAATTCAATGGGAAATTGTGTACGTTATCTGTACAGAAGCTCTGGATTTTGAAAAAATGGAATATTCAAAACATTGTAAATTCAATGGAAAATTGTGTACATTAAATATACGGATTGTCAGGATTTGCAGAGAAATAGAATATTCAGAACTGTGTAAATTAGCCGATGAATAGTGTACACTATATTTACGGAACGTCTAGATTTGCAGACAAATTGAAAATCCGGAACTGTGCAAATTCAACGGGAAATTGAGTACATTATATGTACATAAACTCTGGATTTTGAGAAAAATGGAATATCCAAAATAGTGTATTAAACGAAAATTTGTGTACATCAAATGTACGAATTGTCTGGATTTGCAGAGAAATTGAATATCCAGAACTGTGTAAACTAGCCGATGAATTGTGTACAGTACATGTACGGAACGACTGGATTTCCAGGCAAATTCAATATCCCAAACTGCTAAATTCAACAAAAAATTAAGTACATTATATGTAAAGAAACTCTGGATTCTGAGAATAATGGAATGTTCAAAACAGTGTAAATTCAAGTGGAAATTGTGTAGATTAAACGAAATATCGAAAACAGTGTCAATTAAAAGAAAAATAGCGTACATTAATTGTACAGATTTTCTAGATTTGCAGAGAAATTGAATATCCAGAACTATGTGAACTAGCCGATGAATTGTGTACATTAGATGTACGAAACAACTAGATTTGCAGACAAATTGAATATCCAAACTGCTAAATTCAACAAAAAATTGAGTACGTTATATGTAAAGAAACTCTGGATTCTGAGAAAAATGGAATATCCAAAATAGTGTAAATTCAAAGGTAAATTGTGTGCATTAAATGTACCGATTGTCTGGATTTAAAGGGAAATTGGATATCTATAACTGTGTAAATTCGCCGATGAATTGTGCACGTTATATGTACGAAACGTCTGGATTGGCCGACAAATTGAACATCCAAAACTGCGTAAATTCAACGAAAAATTAAGTACATTATAAGTAAAGAAACTTTGGATTTTGAGAAAAATGGAATATCGAAAACAGTGTCAATTAAACGAAAAATTATTTACATTAAATGTACGGATTGTCCGGATTTGCAAAGAAATTGAATATCTAGAACTGTGTAAATTAGCCAAGGAATTGTGTACATTAGATGTACGGAACGACTGGACTTGCAGACACGTTGAATATCCAAAACTATGTAAATTCAACAAAAAATTGAGTATATTATCTGTAAAGAAGCTCTGAATTTTGAGAAAAATGAAATATCGAAAACAGTGTCAATTAAACGAAAAATTGTGTACATTAAATGTATGGATAGTCTGGATTTGCAGAGAAAATAAATATCCCGAACAGTGTAAACTTGCCGATGAATAGTGTACATTAGATGTACGGAACGACTACTTTTGCAGACAAATTGAATATCCAAAACTTTTAAATTCAACAAAAAATTGAGTACATTATATGTAAAGAAACTCTGAATTCTGAGAAAAATGGAATATTCAAAATAGTGTAAATTCAACGGGAAATTGTGTACATTAAATGTACGGATCTTCTGGATTTAAAGGGAAATTGAATATCCAGAATTATGTAAATTCGCCGATGAATTTTGTTTATTATATGTACTGAACGTCTGGATTTGCAGACAAATTGAATATCCAAAACTACGTAAATTCAACGAAAAATTGAGTACATTATAAGTAAGGAAACTCCGCAGTTTGAGAAAAGTGGAATATCGAAAACAGTGTCAATTAAATGAAAATTTATGTACATTAAATGTACGGATTGTCTGGATTTGCAGAGAAATTGAATATCCAGAACTGTGTAAATTAGCCGATAAATTGTGTACATTAGATGTACAGAATGATTGGATTTGCAGACAAATTGAATATCCAAAACTGCGTAAATTCAACAAAAAAATTGAGTACATTATATGTAAAGAAACTCTGGATTCTGAGAAAAATGGAATATCGAAAACAATGTAAATTAAACAAAAAATTGTGTATATTAAATGTACGGATTGTCTAGATTTACAGAGAAATTGAATATCCAAAACTATTTAAATTAGCTGATGAATCATGTGCACTATATGTACGAAATGTCTGGATTCCCAAACAAATTGAAAATCTGGAATTGCATAAATTCAACAGGAAATTGAGTACATTATACGTTTAGAAACTCTAGATTTTAAGAAAAATCGAATATCCAAAACAGTATTAATTCAATGGGAAATTGTGTACATTAAATATACGGATTGTCTAGATTTGCGGAGAAATTGAATATCCAGAAATGTGTAAATGAGCCGATGAATTTTGTATGTTAGATGTACTGAATGTCTAGATTTCCAAAGAAGTTTAATATGTAGAATTGCATAAATACAGTGTAAATTGAGTAAATTATCTGTACAGAAGCTCTGGATTTTGTGAAAAATGGAATATACAAAACAGTGTAAATTCAACGAAAAATTATAGACGTTAAATGCACGGATTGTCTGGATTTGCAGAGTAATTGAATATTTATAATTATGTGAATTAGCCGACGAATAGTGTACATTATATGTACAGAATGTCTAGATTTGCACACCAATTGAATACCCAGAACTGCGTAAATTCAATGCAAAATCGGGTATATTATATGTACGGAATGTCTAGGTTTGCAGAAAATTGAAAATCAAAAATAGCGTGAATTCAACGAGTAATTCAGTACGTTCTCTGTACAGAAGCTCTGGATTTTGAGAAAAATGGAATATCAAAAACATTGTAAATTCAGTAGGACATTGTGTACATTAAATATATGGACTGTCAGGATTTGCAGAGAAATTGAATATTCAGAACTGTGTAAATCAGCTGATGAATTGTGTACACTACATGTACTGAACGTTTAAATTTGCAAATAAATTGAAAATCCGAAACTGTGTAAATTCAGCGAGAAATTGAGTACATTATATGTACAGGAACTCTGAATTTTGAGAAAAATGGAATATCCAACACAATGTCAATTCAATGGGAAATTGTGTACGTTATCTGTACAGAAGCTCTGGATTTTGAAAAAAAAGGAATATTCAAAACATTGTAAATTCAATGGGAAATTGTGTACATTAAATACACGGATTGTCAGGATTTGCAGAGAAATTGAATATTCAGAACTGTGTAAATTAGCCGATGAATAGTGTACACTATATTTACGGAACGTCTAGATTTGCAAACAAATTGAAAATCCGGAACTGCGCAAATTCAATGGGAAATTGAGTACATTATACGTACATAAACTCTGGATTTTGAAAAAGATGGAATATCCAAAATAGTGTATTAAACGAAAAATTGTGTACATCAAATGTACGGATTGTCTGGATTTGCAGAGAAATTGAATATCCAGAACTGTGTAAACTAGTCGATGAATTGTGTACAATACATGTACGGAACGACTGGATTTCCAAGAAAATTCAATATCCAAAACTGCTAAATTCAACAAAAAATTGAGTACATTATATGTAAAGAAACTCTGGATTCTGAGAATAATGGAATATTCAAAATAGTGTAAATTCAAGTGGAAATTGTGTACATTAAATGTACGGATTGTCCAGATTTACAGGGAAATTTAATATCCAGAACTGTGTAAATTCGCCGATGAATTGTGTACATCATATCTACGGAACGTCTGGATTTACGGGCAAATTGAATATCCAAAACTGCGTAAATTCAACGGAAAATTATGTGCATTATAAATAAAGAAACTCTGGATTTTGAGAAAAATGAAATATCGAAAACAGTGTCAATTAAACAAAAAATTATGTACATTAAATGTACAGATTGTCTGGATTTGTAGGGAAATTGAATATCCAGACCTGTGTAAATTAGCCGAGGAATTGTGTACATTAGAAGTACGGAACGACTGGACTTGCAGACAAATTGAATATCCAAAATTGCATAAATTCAACAAAAAATTGAGTACATTATTTGTAAAAAAGCTCTGGATTTTGAGAAAAATGAAATATCGAAAACAGTGTCAATTAAACGAAAAATTGTGTACGTTAAATGTACGAATAGTCTAGATTTGTAGAGAAAATGAATATCCAGAACAGTGTAAACTAGCCGATGAATCATGTACATTAGATGTATGAAATGATTAGATTTGCAGACAAATTGAATATCCAGAACTATTAAATTCAACAAGAAATTGAGTACATTATGTGTAAAGAAACTCTGGATTCTAAGAAAAATGGAATATCCAAAACAGTGTAAATTCAACGGGAAATTGTGTACATTAAATGTACGGATCGTCTGGATTTACCGGGAAATTAAATATCCAAAACTGTGTAAATTCGCCAATTAATTATGTACATTATATGTACTGACCGTCTAGATTTACAGACAAATTGGATATCCAAAACTACGTAAATTCAATGGAAAATTGAGTACATTATAAGTAAAGAAACTCTGGATTTTGAGGAAAATGGAATATCGAAAACAGTGTCAATTAAACGAAAAATTGTGTACATTAAATGCACAGATTGTCTGGATTTGCAGAGAAATTGAATATCCAAAACTGTGGAAATTAGCCGATGAATTGTGTAAATTAGATGTACGGAACGACTGGATTTGCAGACAAACTGAATATCCAAAACTGCGTAAATTCAACAAAAAATTGAGGACATTATATGTAAAGAAACTCTGGATTCTGAGAAAAATGGAATATCGAAAACAGTGTAAATTAAACGAAAAATTGTGTATATTAAATGTACGAATTTTCTGGATTTACAGAGAAATTGAATATCCAAAATTGTGTAAATTAGCCGATGAATTGTGTACACCATATGTACAAAATGTTTGGATTTGCAGACAAATTGAAAATCTGGAACTGCATAAATTCAACAGGAAATTGAGTACTTTATACGTTTAGAAACTCTGGATTTTGAGAAAAATCGAATATCCAAAACTGTGTAAATTCAACGGGAAATTGTGTACATTAAATATACGGATTGTCTGGATTTGCGGAGAAATTGAATATCCAGAAATGTGTAAATTAGCCAATGAATTTTGTACATTAGATGTACTGAATGCCTAGATTTCTAAACAAATTTAATATCTACAACTGCGTAAATACAGTGTAAATTGAGTAACTTATCTGTACAGAAGCTCTAGATTTTGTGAAAATGGAATATACAAAACAGTGTAAATTCAACAAAAAATTATGGACGTTAAATGCACGGATTGTCTGGATTTACAAAATAATTGAATATCTAGAACTGTGTGAATTAGCCAACCAATAGTGTACATTATATGTATGGAATGGTTGGATTTGCACACCAATTGAATACCTAAAATTGCGTAAATTCAATGCAAAATCAAGTATATTATATGTACGAAACGTTTGGGTTTGCAAAAAAATCAAATATCCAGAACTGCGTGAATTCAACAAGTAATTCAATACATTATCTGTACAGAAGCTCTGGATTTTGAGAAAAATGGAATATCCAAAACATTGTAAATTCAGTAGGAAATTGTGTACATTAAATATACGGATTGTCAGGATTTGCAGAGAAATTAAATATTCAGAACTCTGTAAATTAGCCGATGAATTGTGTACACTACATGTACGGAACGTCTAGATTTGCAAACAAATTGAAAATCCGAAACTACATAAATTCAACGGGAAATTGAGTACGTTATAGGTACAGAAACTCTGGATTTTGAGAAAAATGGAATATCCAACACAGTGTAAATTCAATGGGAAATTGTGTACGTTATCTGTACAAAAGCTCTGGATTTTGAGAAAAATGGAATAGTCAAAACATTGTAAATTTAATGGTAAATTGTGTACATTAAATGTACGGATTGTCAGAATTTGCAAAGAAATTGAATATTCCGAACGATGTAAATTAGTCGATGAATTGTGTACAATATATTTACGAAACGTCTAGATTTGTAGACAAATTGAATATCCAAAACTGCGCAAATTCAACGGGAAATTGAGTACATTATATGTATATAAACTCTAGATTTTGAGAAAAATGGAATATAAAAAACAGGGTAAATTCAACGGGAAATTGTGTACATTAAATGTACACATTGTCTGGATTTGCAGAGAAATTGAATATCCAGAACTGTGTAAACTAGCCGATGAATTGTATACTAATATGTACGGAACGACTAGATTTGCAGGCAAATTGAATATCCAAAACTGCTAAATTCAACAAAAAATTGAGTACATTATAAGTAAATAAACTCTGAATTCTGCGAAAAATGGAATATTCATAACAATGTAAATTCAAGTGGAAATTCTATACATTAAATGAACGGATTGTCTGGACTTACGAGAAATTGAATATCTAGAACAGTGTAAATTAGCCAATGAATTCTGTATATTATATGTACGAAACGTCTGGATTTGCAGACAAATTGAATACCTAAAACTATGTAAATTCAACAAAAAAATTGAGTACATTATATATAAAAAAAAAAAAAAAAAAAAAGGCTATATTTTGGGAAAAATGGAATGTCGAAAACAATGTCAATTAAATGAAAAATTGTGTACATTAATTGTATGGATTGTCTAGATATACAGAGAAACTGAATATCCAGAACTGTGTAAACTAGTCGATGAATTGTGTACATTAGATGTACGAAACAACTGGATTTGCAAACAAATTGAATATCCAAACTGCTAAATTCAACAAAAAATTGAGTGCATTATATGTAAAGAAACTCTTGATTCTGAGAAAAATGGAATATCCAAAACAATGTAAATTCAACGGGAAATTCTGTACATTAAATGTACGGATTGTCTGGATTTATAGGGAAATTGAATATCTAGAATTGTGTAAATTCGCCGATGAATTGTGTACATTATATGTACGGAACGTCAAGATTTGCAAACAAATTGAATAACCAAAACTGCGTAAATTAAAAGGAAAATTAAGTACATTATAAGTAAAGAAACTCTGGATTTTAAGAAAAATGGAATATCGAAAACGGTGTCAATTAAACGAAAAATTGTGTACATTAAATGTACGGATTGTTTGGATTTGCAGAGAAATTGAATATCTAGAATTGTGTAAATTAGCCGAGGAATTGTGTACATTAGATGTACGGAACGACTGGACTTGCAGACAAATTGAATATCAAAAACTACGTAAATTCAACTAAAAATTGAGTACATTATATGTAAAGAAACTCTGGATTTTGAGAAAAACGAAATATTGAAAACAGTGTCAATTAAACGAAAAATTGTGTACATTAAATGTACAGATAGTCTGGATTTGCAGAGAAAATAAATATCCAGAACAGTGTAAACTAGCCGATGAATTGTGTACATTAGATGTACGGAATGACTAGATTTGCAGACAAATTGAATATCCAAAATCGTGTAAATTCAACAAAAAATTGAGTACATTATATGTAAAGAAGCTCTGGATTTTGAGAAAAATGGAATATCCAAAACAATGTGAATTCAACGAGAAATTGAGTGTATTAAATATTCGGATTGTCTGGATTCGCAGAGAAATTGAACATCCAGAAATGTGTAAATTAGCCGATGAATTTCGTACATTAGATGTACTGAATGTCTGGATTTGCAAACAAATTTAATATCTAGAAATGTGTAAATTCAACATAAATTGAGCAAATTATCTGTACAGAAGCTCTGAATTTTCTGAAAAATGGAATATATAAAAAAGTGTAAATTCAACGAAAAATTGTGAACGTTAAATGTACGGATTGTCTAGATTTGCAGAGTGATTTAATATCCAAAACTCTGTGAAATAGCTGATGAATTGTGTACATTATATGTACGGAATATCTGGATTTGCAGACCCATTGAATATCCTGAACTGCGTAAATTCAGTGGAAAATCGAATACATTATATGTACTTGATAGGTCACAATCTGAATGACCCCTTGTGATTAACCCTAATTAATTAATTTAGCCAAGTAATTAATTAATCAATTAATCATGCAATTTTGTGGAAGCACAAACAAATCACCAATCAACTAGATAAGCAGCGGAAAATAAATAACACGGTGATTTGTTTATGAATAGGGAAAACCCTAATGGCAAAAACCCCACCGGGTGATTTTCAGGTCACCACTCCTGAAACTCCACTATTATCAAATCAAGCGGTTACAAGTAAAGGAATCCCAAGTACCTTACCAACCTACAGTTGAACCCTTACCCCAATACCCAATTGGACTTGATCTGTAGTGATAGTCTCCACCTTTGATGCACGGCTCCCAAGTACGTGACTAACCAATTACGCGGATCCAAGTACACGACTTCAGAACACCACCTGAGGAAGAATGGTTGGCTGCAAAGTTCTTCAGATCATCCTTTCTGATGAAGAGCAGGAAAATGCTTGGTTACAAAACCCTATGGTGCAAATACACAGCAACTTCTTGATGGAAGATGAACTAGGTCAAGAACTTCGTCTGTTGATCACAATTTGCATAAACAGAGATTGCTTAATGAATATGCAACTTGTGTCACCCAAAACGGCTCTTAAAATAATCCTTTTATATGTTTAGGGTTAGAAGAAAAGAAAGCCCAAAAACATATTCACGGATCCCAAGAAAATCATATTGAAATTCTGACTTTTTAATTCTCGACAGATAGCAGGTGTCGAGGTAGCTATCGAGAGGTGTCGAGCTTTAAAAATTCTGCACTTCAACTTGTTTTCTCTTGGACAGACTTGATGACTTCAACACTTGACCTTGAAACATTTTTTCTTGAAGTATTAAAAACACTTAGAACTACCCAATTACAAGCAGAGTGCGTTTTGTCAAAGGATTAGCCAATTTACATAATTAAGTGACATATGTTCTTAAACAAGTTTAAAACATATATGTCCTAACAATCTCCTCCTTTGGCAATCCGTGACAAAACCACAACAAACAAATGAGCATATGAGAGAAGTCATAAATCACTTAACTCATATTCACTTGTTGAATACAATAACATCTATCCTAACACAAACTCTTGAAAAACTTTGCAAGAAGAGAGCTTATGATAAGTAGACTTTGACAACCTGTATTTCTGAAACACTTTACACAAAACTCATCAAGGCAACTTGTGTGAAACAAAAATAAATAAATTGCGTACAAATATAAAGAACATGTGTATAAAGATAGAAAAGAAACAACACATGAAGAGAGAGGTGAAAGAAACATACATCAACATATATAAGATATGAGATAAGTACAATGTATGTAAAAATGGTGAAAGGACCTCATATACAAGACCAATGTATCTAAAAGATAAGAAAAAAATACATATAGCCTCACTACATCCCTCAAGTATAACAACACTCTCCCTATCAAAAATGTCCTATACTAACTCTCCCCCTAAGATGACTACTCTCATAGCCCAAAACTACCCAAAACTACTCCCCCTTTTTGTCACGAGTGACAAAGGGTAGAGTGTCATGTAGACATCTCATCGGCAGAGCTAGCATCCCCATCATCATCATCATCATCCTCATCATCCTCAGAATCTGACGCTGCTGGAGTAGATGGTGAAGGAGTAGCCTCTGGAGCAAATCCATCCATGATCGCCTACCGTCGTGCAATACGACCCACACGAACATTCACCTGATACAACTCAGCAGAGAGTGTATCAAGGCGAGTGTCCATGCGCTGCAGCTGCGCCATGATATCACCAAGGGATACATCGCTCGAAGAAGAAGGAGGAGCAGATGTAGATGGAGCGGATCTGGAAGGCGCCGAACGGGAGGGAGGAGTGGCACTTGGCTGTCTCGACCTGAACTGCGCCTCACTACGTTTTACGGTAGCGGCGTCTATGACAGATATGTGTGTGAAGTGGTCGGACACAGGAAAGGAAACAGAAAAATGGCGTAGAATCCTCGTGATAGCAGAAGGAAAAATGAGCTTATCACGGGACGCCGAGTCAAGATAGACCTCTATGATAGAGCGGATGAAGTGAGAATGGAAGTCTATAGTAAGATGCTTAAGCAAGGAAAGCAAAAATCGAGCACGAGGCTCAATGATAGAGTTATAATGAGAAAGAGGATGGAGAACAAAGGTCATCACCATGTTAATGAATCTAGGACCTTTAGCAAAAGGCCTACATGATGTGAACTGATGCTCACCCCAATCAGCAGGGCGCTCACAAAAAGCAGAGATGAGCTCATCCTTGGACACAGTCCTCAGACGCTCACAAGAGGGGTAATCAGGAAACTCTATCCTAGGTACCCTAAGCACCTCCGCAACAAGTTGCGGTGTGACATGAATGCGCATACCTCGAACGCGAGTGATAAAATGAGGTACTGAAAGATCGATCCCGTGCATGTTGGAATAGAACTCCTGAATCAGCACGAGAGGGCAAGTGACTGGGATGTCACACAGTGACCCCCATCCCCTACTCTTAATGACAGTGGGAAGGTCAGTATCGGCGAAGTCTGCCAGTATAATGTGGCATTCCGAATGAACACCTCGTTTGGAAAAGTTCTCCGAAAATGCCTTATGAGCATCTCCATCACGGAACCGGATGTTAAAAGGAGTATTATCTGAAGAGGAAGAAGCTCCAGAACGCAGAGGGTTCCAAGCAGGAGTAGACTTACGTTTGGGTGCCATAGACACAACTAACGTAAAAGAATGAGAAAAAGATAGAGGGGGAAACAATCAGAAAAGTCCCAAACACAGTTCAAATATATCAAATATGTTGAACAACAAGAACGTATGCATGGGAATGCATGGACATGTGTCATGTAAAGAGAAGAACATCATGGGCTCAGCCCAATCCAATCCTAGCAGCACACAAACAAAAGGCACACATCTAAATGCATGTAAATATCATTATAATGCAAATGAAATGTAATGTATGATATTTTGAAATCATTTAAGTGCAAACCCAACCCAAAATTTGATGAAAAAACTCAACAATTTTGAAAAACCCCAAATTTTTATGAAAAATCCCAAAAACTAGGTTTTCAAACATGAAATGCATGAAAATGAATGGGAAAAGTGATCTTACCTCGAGATTGAAGCAAGGAATGAGCAAGATCCAAGTGGGGTTGAAGATTGAGTGAGAAAAACGAGTTGGGAAGTTGAGAAGCCTCGGACAAATCGAGTGAGATCGAGAGAATGAGAGAAAAATCGCGATCTGCACTTAAATAGAACCCTCATTAAATCTCGACAGCAGAGGTGTCGAGAGGTATCGAGAAGCTGTCGAGGAAGGTATCGAGGAATTGTGCCTTCGACAGATGCAGGTATCGAGAGGTATCAAGGAGCAAGGCCAATATCAGATACATGAAACTCGATCGATCGACAAGGTATCGAGGAGCTGTTGAGAGGACAGAAGAAATCTCGATCGATCCACAAGGTGTCGAGAAAGAAAACTCAAAACATCACAAGTGAACCTCGATCGATCCAACAGGTGTCGAGCATCTATCGAGGGGACAGAGATTTTCTCGATCGATCCATCAGGTGTCGAAGAGGTATCGAGATTGCGATAAGAAACAACAAGAGAAGCTCGACAGATGACCAGGTATCAAGGAGGTGTCGAGGGAGGTGTCGAGCCTTCAGAAAAATGCAGTTTTTCGAGAAAGGAAAAAACACAGACAGGAATGCAATCTAACACACATCTCAACCAAAGATCCACTTACGTGATAAACCTCTCGAAACATTTCTCAACAAGAAAATATGCACAAGGATCATGCAAAACACACACACACACTAAACAAGTCTAACCAATTTTATGTTTCAAAAACAAGTTATGACAATTTAGTGAGCATACAATAGCACATGTAAAACCTTTGTGATGGCCAAATCACATTGTACCTGCACATGTATCAAAAGTAGCAAAGAATATTGCGTGTTGTGTGTGAAAAACATCGCAAGATTGCATATGTGTATAGGTGTTATGACGATCTGAGATATGAGAAAGTAACTTTCAACTCACACACAATCATAACTGTTTGATGGGGACTATCACCTTCGAGGTACATCCTATAACTCTCACATCTCCTAGAATACACGCTTGCAACCATATATAAAGCATTTTTAATCTTTTTGCTTTTTATTTTTCTTTGCATGTTTTCTTTTATTTTAGCATATCATACATGGGTATATAAAAGAGAGAAAAGAAATACCCAAGATGTTAAGCATTTGACATCGCACTTTTGCTATGCCGAAGCATACGAATGTCTTTGACACTGCACTTTTGCTATGCCGAAGCATACAGGTGTCATATTATGATTGGCGGGCACCAGTGGTGAGATGGTTATTTATGCCTTTCTCTTAGAATTTTCTAGTCCTACCCGTCAAAAAGAGTGATATGAGTGTTAAGTTTTAAGATATAACCTAATCTTACTCATCACAAACAAGAGCCACATAGCTCACTTGCTTAGTTGTGCATAGAGATGCTCATCTAAGCTACAAGTGATACAAAGTTTAGAAAACTTTGTTTCATTGGCCATCCAAGGTATACAAGTACCAAAGTACACATAACACACTGTTTTTGTATTTTTCTGATTTTTCAATTTTTTTTTTCAAAAAAAAAAACATAAACAAACTAAAAGTAAATACACAAAACATGTTAAACAAAATAATGCAAAAACTAGATGCATATGCGTGAAGAAGAGGGGTAAGAGAAGGATATTAATCCATGGAGATGACACCAATGTTTTGACGAAGAAATTCAAAACGTTTGCTATCAAGAGGTTTGATAAACAGGTCAGCCTTCTGATCATCAGTGTGAATAAATTCAAGAGTGAGAGTACCATTTTCAACAAGCTCCCTAATGAAGTGGTGTCGAATTTCTATGTGTTTGGTTCGAGAATGTTGAACCGGGTTCTTAGAGAGATTAATGACACTGGTATTGTCACAATAGATGGTGAGATGCTCTTGACTAATACCATAATCATGAAGGAGTTTTTGCATCCAGAGAAGTTGTGTGCAGCAACTACCAGCAGCAATGTATTCAGCTTCCGCAGTGGATAATGAGATGAAGTTCTGCTTTTTGCTCATCCAAGAGACAAAATTATTACCCACATAAAAACAACCCCCCGAAGTACTCTTTCTATCATCAGCATTACCAGCCCAATCAGCATCAGAGTACCCGGCAAAGACACTATTAGTGTCCTTACTATACCACACACCAAACTCAACAGTGGTATTGACATACTTTATGATTCTTTTTAAAGCAGTCATGTGGGATTCCTTAGGATTAGCATGATATCTAACACACACTCCAACACTGTAACTAATGTCAGGTCTACTGGCAGTGAGGTAAAGAAGACTACCTATCATACCTCTATAAAGAGAGGGATCAACACTCTTACCTAACAAGTCTACAGTGAGTTTCACATTAGGGCTCATAGGAGTTCTAACAGAACTAGCAGATTCCAAACCAAACTTTTTCACAAGATTTTTAGCATATTTAGATTGAGAAAGAAATATACCTGAATCTTGTTGACGGATCTGTAATCCTAGGAAGTGAGTCAATTCTCCAATCATGCTCATCTCGAACTCGGCTTGCATGAGTTTTGAGAAGTCATGAGCCAATTCATCCTTAGTCGACCCAAAGATGATATCATCAACATAGACTTGAGCAACTATCAACTCGTCGTCTTCCCTTTTGATGAAGAGAGTTTGGTCAGCCTTTCCTCTTGTGAACCCATGTGACACCAAATATTGTGTGAGTCTATCATACCAAGCTCTTGGAGCTTGCTTCAACCCATAGAGTGCCTTTTTAAGGTATAGCACATGATCCGGGAAGTGTGGATCAATGAATCCTTTTGGTTGAGCCACATAGACATCCTCTTTGAGTAACCCATTCAAGAATGCAGTCTTTACATCCATCTGATAGAGTTTGAAATTCAGCTGACATGCTAGGGCAAGCAGAATTCTGATTGACTCCATTCGGGCAACTGGGACAAATGTTTCATCATAGTCTACTCCCTCCATTTGCGAGTATCCTTGAGCTACAAGGCGGGCCTTGTTGCGAATCACATTGCCTTCTTCATCAATCTTGTTGCGGAAAATCCACTTTGTACCGATGATGTGCTCACCTTATGGCCTGGGTACTAGAGTCCAAACATCATTCCTCTGAAACTGGAGTAGTTCATCATGCATTGCTTCTACCCAACTTTCATCTTGCAGTGCTTCCTCAACTTTCTTGGGTTCAACCTGTGACAAATAACAGGAATAAGACACAAAGTTAGCAACACATTTGTTAACTGTACGTTTCCTCAGTGTGAGTTCATTCATGTTTCCCACAATATCTTCAGGAGGATGATTTAATTTGATTCTAGAGGAGGGTCCTTTTTCTTCATGAGACACAGAATCTGGTGAAGTAGGAGCATCTGTAGAGTTTTCCACAATACTAGGAGTACTTGGAGACACAGGTTCTGATTCAATCATGTCTTGAACTTCATTTGGCTCAGGAGGAAGAATTTCTTTAGAGAGTTCCTCAATATCTTTCTCAGTGCTGGAATCTGAAGACTTATCAATAACCACATTTATTATTTCCATTACTTTCAGAGTTCTCTTGTTGAATACCCGATAAACCTTGCTGGTGGTTGAGTATCCCAGAAATATGCCTTCTTCACTTCGAGAGTCAAATTTTCCCACATTCTCTCTATCCTTAAGGATGAAGCAAGTACTTCCAAATATCCTGAAATACTTCACATTAGGCTTTCTTCCTTTCCACAATTCATAGGGGGTCTTTTTGGTACCGGGTCTGAAGTACACCCTATTTACCGTATGACAGGCAGTGTTTACGGCTTCTCCCCATAAGTTTCGAGCCACATTTTTGTTATGCAACATGGCTCTGGCCATCTCTTGAATAACTCTGTTCTTTCTTTCTACCACACCATTTTGCTGAGGAGTAATAGAAGCAGAGAACTCTTGAGATATACCTGATCTTGTGCAGAAAGACTCCATGTATGAGTTTTCAAATTCTTTACCATGGTCACTTCAAATTCTATCAATTTTTAAGCTCTTCTCATTCTGCAGTCTTGTGCATAAGGCCCCAATGTGCTCAGGAGCATCAGACTTGGATCGAAGTAAGATGACCCAAGTGTATCTAGTGAAGTCGTCTACCACAACCATGATGTACCTTTTTCCACCAAGAGACTCGATTCTGGTTGGACCCATAAGATCTAGGTGCAAGAGCTCCAATGGTCTGGAAGTAGCTGAAGTCTGAGTGCTCAGATGCTTGGCTTTTGTCTGTTTCCCAAGTTGACATGGTCCACACACAACATTGTTCATTCTACTAAGCTTTGGTATTCCCAAAACAGATTCATGCTTAGATACAATGGATAGATGCTTGTAACTAGCATGTCCCATTCGTTGATGCCAAAGTTCTTCATTTGGCAAATGAATGCTATTGCACACTACATCAGCATCAGGAACCAGTCCATAGCAGTTGTCCAGTGTGCGAACCCCACTAATAAGCTTCTTTCCTAACTCATTCATGACAAAGCACTTTCCTTTTGAGAACAGCACCATGAAGTCTTGATCACATATCTGACTTATGCTCAATAGATTAACCCTTAGACCTTCTACATACAGAAAATTTGCGATGTCTGGCAGTCCTGGTAAAGATATGATTCCTTTCCCCTTAATTTGTGACTTGCTTCCATCACCGAAAGTCACATTGCCACCCCTTTTTGGCTCAAAGATCTTGAAGAGAGATCGGTCACCTGTCATATGTCTAGAGCACCCACTGTCAAGATACCATAGACATGTATCCATTACTTTGAAGGCAGACTTCATCATGAAACACACTTCATGCTTGGATGACAAATCAGAGGGAATAGTTCTTTCACTCAACTGCCTTTGATGAGCTAGGTCTTTAACTCTTACTCTTCTCAGCTAAACTCCTTTGCACATTTTTCCTCTGAGACAGTCTAGTTTCTTTTTAGCCAAACTGAGATCCTTTCCATTATTCATTGTAAAAGAATTCAAACAACTTTTAGACTTGTATTTTCTGAGACACTCAAACAAATAGTGATTAGAAAAACAAGATGTATTTGAAAACAAGGATCTTTTCAACCCAGTTTCAGCCATGACAACAGGGGTCAATGGATCAACACAGTAAAGATTAAATCCTAATCAGAGTGTGCCTGCTTTGATACCACTTGATAGGTCACAATCTGAATGAACCCTTGTGATTAACCCTAATTAATTAATTTAGCTAAGTAATTAATTAATCAATTAATCATGCAATTTTGTGGAAGCACAAACAAATCACCAATCAACTAGATAAGCAGCGGAAAATAAATAACACGGTGATTTGTTTACGAATGGGGAAAACCCTAATGGCAAAAACCCCACCAGGTGATTTTCAGGTCACCACTCCCGAAACTCCACTATTATCAAATCAAGCGGTTACAAGTAAAGGAATCCCAAGTACCTTACCAACCTATAATTGAACCCTTACCCCAATACCCAATTGGACTTAATCTGTAGTGACAGTCTCCACTTTTGATGCACGGCTCCCAAGTACGTGACTAACCAATTGCGCGGATCCAAGTACGCGACTTCAGAACACCAACTGAGGAAGAATGGTTGGCTGCAAAGTTCTTCATATTATCCTTTCTGATGAAGAGCAGGAAGATGCTTGGTTACAAAACCTTATGGTGCAAATACACAGCAACTTCTTGATGGAAGATGAACTAGGTCAAGAACTTCGTCTGTTGATCACAATTTGCATAAACAGAGATTGCTTAATGAATATGCAACTTGTGTCACCCAAAACGGCTCTTAAAATAATCCTTTTATATGTTTAGGGTTAGAAGAAAAGAAAGCCCAAAAACATATTCACGGATCCCAAGAAAATCATATTGGAATTCTGACTTTTTAATTCTCGACAGATAGCAGGTGTCGAGGTAGCTATCGAGAGGTGTCGAGCTTTAAAAATTCTGCACTTCAACTTGTTTTCTCTTGGACAGACTTGATGACTTCAACACCTAACCTTGAAACATTGTTTCTTGAAGTATTAAAAACACCTAGAACTACCCAATTACAAGCAGAGTGCGTTTTGTCAAAGGATTAGCCAATTTACATAATTAAGTGACATATATTCTTAAACAAGTTTAAAACATATATGTCCTAACAGTACTGAATGTCTAGGTTTGCAGAAAATTGAATATCCAGAACAGCAACGTGAATTCAACGATTAATTGAGTACATTATCTATATAGCAGGTCTGGATTTTGAGAAAAATGGAATATCCAAAACATTGTAAATTCGGTAGGAAATTGTGTACATTAAATATACGGATTGTCAAGATTTGCAATGAAATTGAATATTCAGAACTGTGCAAATTAGCCGATGAATTCTGTACACTATATGTACAGAACGTCCAGATTTGTAAACAAATTGAAAATCCGGAACTCCGTAAATTCAACGAAAAATTGAGTACATTATATGTACAAAAACTCTGAATTTTTAGAGAAATAAAATATCCAAAACAGTGTAAATTCAACAGGAAATTGTGTACATTAAATGTACGAATTGTCTAGATTTGCAGAGAAATTGAATATCTAGAACTGTGTAAATTAGCTGATGAATTGTGTACATTTTATGTACGGAATGTCTGGATTTGCAGACAAATTGAATATCCAAAACTGCGTAAATTCAACAAAAAATTGTGTACAATATTTGTAAAGAAACTATGGATTTTGGGAAAAATGGAATAACGAAAACAGTGTCTATTAAACGAAAAATTGGGTATATTAAATGTACGGATTGTCTGAATTTACATTGAAATTAAATATCCAGAACTGTGCAAATTAGCCGTTGAATTGTGTACACTATATGTATGGAATGTCTGAATTTGTAGAGAAATTGAAAATCTGGAACTACGTAAATTCAACGGGAAATTGAGTACATTATATGTTTAGAAACACTGGATTTTAAGAAAAATGGAATATCCAAAACAACGTAAATTCAGTGGGAAATTGAGTACATTAAATATACGGCTTGTCTAGATTTGCAAAGAAATTGAATATCCAGAAATGTGTAAATTAACCGATGAATTTTGTACATTGGATGTACTGAATGTCTGAATTTGCAAACAAATTTAATTTCTAGAGCTGCGTAAATTCAACATAAATTGAGTAAATTATCTATACAGAAGCTCTGGATTTTGTGAAAAATGGAATATACAAAATAGTGTAAATTCAACAAAAAATTGTGTGCGTTAAATGTACAGATCGTCTAGATTTGCAGAGTAATCGAATATCCAGAACTGTGTGAATTAGACAATGAATTGTGTACATTATACGTATGGAATGTCTGGATTTACAATCAATTTCAATATCCACAATTGCATAAATTTAATGGAAAATCGAGTACATTAGATGTACGGTACGTCTGGGTTTACAAAAAATTGAAAATCCAGAACTGCGAGAATTCAACAAGTAATTGATTACATTATCTGTACAGAAGCTCTGGATTTTGAGAAAAATGGAATATTCAAAACATTGTAAATTCAATGGGAAATTATATACATTAAATATACAGACTGTTGGGATTTGCAATGAAATTGAATATTCGGAACTAGAGATATTAGCCGATGAATTGTGTACACTATATGTACGGAACGTCTAAATTTGCAGACAAATTGAAAATCCAGAACTGCATAAATTCAGCGGGAAATTGAGTACATTATATGTACCGAAACTCTGGATTTTGAGAAAAATTAAATATCCAAAAAAGTGTAAATTCAATGGGAAATTGTGTACATTAAATATTCAGATTGTCTGGATTTGCAGAGAAATTGAATATCCAGAACTGTGTAAATTAGCCGATGAATTGTGTACATTATATGTACTGAACGTTTGGATTTGTAGACAAATTAAATATCCAAAACTGCATAAATTTAAAGGGAAATTGAGTACATTAAATGTAAAGAAACTCTAGATTCTGAGAAAAATGGAATATCGAAAACAGTGTAAATTAAACAAACAATTGTGTACATTAAATGTACAGATTATCTGTATTTACAGAGAAATTGAATTTTGTACACTATATGTACACTATATGTACGGATTGTCCAAACTTGCTGACAAATTGAACATCTGGAACTGCGTAAATTCAAAGGTAATTGAGTACATTATTCATTTAGAAACTCTGGATTTTGAGAAAAATGGAATATCCAAAACAATGTGAATTCAACGAGAAATTGAGTGTATTAAATATTCGGATTGTCTGGATTTGCAGAGAAATTGAATATCTAGAAATGTGTAAATTAGCCGATGAATTTCGTACATTAGATGTACTGAATGTCTGGATTTGCAAATAAATTTAATATCCAGAAATGCGTAAATTCAACATAAATTGAGCAAATTATCTGTACAGAAGCTCTGAATTTTCTGAAAAATGGAATATACAAAAAACTGTAAATTCAACAAAAAATTGTGAACGTTAAATGTACGGATTGTCTGGATTTGCAGAGTAATTTAATATCCAAAACTCTGTGAAATTGCCGATGAATTGTGTACATTATATGTACGGAATATCTGAATTTGCAGACCAATTGAATATCCTGAACTACGTAAATTCAGTGGAAAATTGAGTACATTATATGTACTGAACGTCTGGGTGTGCAAAAAATTGAATATCCAAAACAGCAGTGTGAATTCAATGATTAATTGAGTATATTATCTGTATAGAAGCTCCAGATTTTGAGAACAATGGAATATCCAAAAATTGTAAATTCGGTAGGAAATTGTGTACACTAAATATACAGATTGTTAGGATTTGCAATGAAATTGAATATTCAGAACTGTGCAAATTAGCCAACGAATTCTATACACTGTATGTGCAGAACATCCAGATTTGTAGACAAATTGAAAATTCAGAACTGCGTAAATTCAAGAGAATATTGAGTACATTATATGTACAGAAACTCTGGATTTTGAGAGAAATGGAATATCCAAAAAAGTGTAAATTCAACGGGAAATTGTTTACATTAAATGTACAAATTGTCTGGATTTGCAGAGAAATTGAATATCCAGAACAGTGAAAATTAGCCGATGAATTTTGTACATTAGATGTACTAAATGTCTGAATTTGAAAACAAATTTAATATCTAGAACTGCGTAAATTCAACATAAATTAAGTAAATTATCTGTACAAAAGCTCTGAATTTTGTGAAAAATGGAATATACAAAGCAGTGTAAATTCAACAAAAAATTGTGTACGTTAAATGTACATATCGTCTGGATTTGCAGAGTAATCGATTATCTAGAACTGTGTGAATTAGACAATGAATTGTGTACATTATACGTACGGAATATCTGTTCATGCACTTGTGATTTTTTTAAAATTCTGTATGTTTCTTTCTTATAATTGATTATCTAATTGGACCAGCCTTTTAAGCCTTTCCAATTAGGCTTTAATATGTGGCTTGGAGTGGGACTAAAAGGGAACAAATAAGACACTAGCTCCAATGGGCCTTGGGCTGTTCTGTTAACTCTTGACAAGTTCAAAGTTACCATTAATTATATTTAATACCACTATATAAATATAATTGCACTCTAGGCTTTATTAATAAATTATATCCTAAGACTTTATTGTACATGCAACCCCTTCATAAAATATTCGTAGTAACACAAAGTCATGAATGAAAACTGTCAGTTTGTGAATTACTATATTTTAATCCTTGAGTACCCGGTTTAATCCGTTAAGTTATTAATCATATATTTATGAAATCTAATTTCATAAATATGATATGTATGTGAGTGTTGGACACTCTCCCATTCTCTCTAGAACATACACATATAATTGATTGAGAGACCACACATCTTGGGCGTTAATGGAATTAGAGTGAAGATTGAAAGTGTTCCCGAGAACTTCTAATCTTTGTTTTTGAAATTCACTGCACCAAGGTATACTCTCTTGTTCTATATTCTGAAACTTACATAGTACATGTTATCAATTGTGAATGAAGTAGATCTGTTCATTTTTCTGCTGCGTACTCTTATATTTCCATCAAAATGGTATCAGAGCGGTCTTCAATTTCCAATCTGTATAACATGTTTTCTAAGCTCTAGAATTAGAGATAATAGTTTCAAGATGTTAGAAGATTATTCATGAATTTAATTTTCTGCATGGTTGTTGAAACTATGATTTGATAAAAACTGATATTGATGTTATGATGTTATTTAAATTTGAATTTAAGTATGTTAAATTGAACTTTAAGGCTATAGCATCAATGAAATTCAGTTTTGATATCAAATTCTGTCAGTCATGTTCATATGGTGGTTGTTTGTTCATGGAAAACCGCTGAAAACTATTCATATCTTCCCTTTTAAAACTAAAAACATGAGTTTTTTTCAGGTTAGCTTACCACAAAGTTACTTGCGAAAAATGCTTTTGAAGCACAAAACTTTTCGCGGGTAAGCTTTACTTGCGAAACAATCGCAAGACAATAGCGAAAGTTTTTGTCTGAATTTTGAGTTTTTACTATTTTGCATTAACTCAATTTTGCAAGAAGAGCTTAGTCGCGAGATAGTAGCAAGACAGTAGCGAAAGTTTATGTCTGAATTTTGTGTTTTCGCTTTTGCCTTAAAGCATTTTCGCGGGAAGAGCTTAGTCGCGAGATAGTCACCAAAATGCCACTGAAGGGAATTTTGATTTTTTTCTAAGTGTTTTCAAAAGTATAAAGTGCAAGGCTGTGCGTGTGATTAGTTTACACATGTTTATAAAATAAAACCTTTAATTTAAAACATCTAGTGGGAGAGAGATACAAGGGTTGGATTTCACGGCCCCCATTATTGGTTCATAGTAGTGTGAAATATGTACTTTGTCTTTGCTTCGAGCATTCCATGCAGAGAGTATTTATTTCATGTACTGCAGAATTGAATTTCTTGGTTTATAGTGGTTTGATCAAACACCTTGTCTTAACCTCGAGCTTTGCATTCAATGCAGAGGGTGTTTTGTATCATAGTACTACAAAATAAGTTTGTTAAGGGGATAAAATGTGGCTACACATGATTCTAGAATGGTATACACTAGACTAAATATTATAGTATCCTTTATGCTGAGTTCTTACTATAATTATTTAGAGGCCAAATGTATAATGGCATATTGTTAGTGTTTGATAAGAGTTATCATGATAGCAATAATAATGAGAATAATTCTCAATCAATCATAGTATTTTATATTCACTCTATGCTGAAGGATATTGAATATGGGATTGGGTTGTCGTTGCATATATTATATTATGGTTTTATTAAGGTTCCATGTTATATGTTTATGTGCTAAATTGATAATGTCCAGTTTACTTATTATATTCATGTTTATTATTTTCAGATTTGAACATGGCATCATTTAGCCCACTTGTTACTATTCTTAATCAAAACAAATTGACTGGATCCAATTATGTTGACTGAAAAAGAAATTTTGACATAGTTCTCACTGCTGAAGAGCACAAATATGTGCTTACTAAACCATGTCCTAGTTTTCCTTTATTAGATGCTCCTCTTGAAGAAAAACAGCGATATGATCATTGGCAAAAATCTAATGAGATGGCCAAGTGCTACATCCTAGCATCTATCTCAAATGTTCTACAGCATCAAATGCAAGATGTAGAACTAGCTTCGGACATTATGCTAAGTTTGAAGAAGATGTTTGGTGAGCAAGGCTATTCTGCAAGGCAAGAAACCATGAGACAAATTTATAATACCAAAATAGCTAAAGGTGGTTCAGTGAAGGAGCATTGTCTTACAATGATTTCCAATCAAAATACATCGAAAGTTTTAGGTGCCGATATTGATGGAGAATCCCAAGTGGATATGATACTCCAATCATTACCAGAATCATTCAAAGAATTCAGACTCAATTATAATATGAACAAAAAGATTTACTCTTTGTCTGAATTAATGAATGAATTGGTAGCGGCGGAAGATATTCTTGGTACTTCTAATGTTGAAGCCAATGTGGGTGAAGCTTCTACTTCTTAACCTAAGTCGAAAGGCAAAGGTAAGAAGAAGAAGAAGAAGGACTTCACCAAGCAAGAGGGTAAAAAAAATTGTCTTAGGGGTTGTCGACAAAAGAAAGAAGCTCAAAGGAAAATGTTTCCATTGTGGTGAGAAAGGACATTGGAAAAGGAAATTGTCCAAAATTCAAGGCTACCAATAATAAGGGAATGAAAAAGTTCTTTCCTCCTTGAAATATGTTTAGTACAAAATCCCACAAATTCCTGGTGTGTGGATTCAGGTTGTGCTAATCATATTTGCAATTCTTTGCAGGGGTTCCAGGAGACTAGAAAACTTAATGAAGGAGAATTGTTTCTTCTTTTGGTTGATGGGAGCAAGATTCCGGTTGTAGCTGTTGGTGTTTTTAATTTGTGTTTTGAATCTAGAGTTTTAATATTAGAATACTGTCTGTATGTACCTAATGTTTTTAGGAATTTAATTTCTACAACTTATTTAGGTAAACATGAATATTGTGTTATCCTTAAAGACAATATTGTAATAAAGAAGGGTAAAGTGTTTATCTGTTCTGACAATATTGTGGATGGTCTTTATATTTTAACTCCGATAAGAATGAATTATTAATTCTAAATTAGATAATAGCTCTCATGTGAAATCATTAAAGAGAAAGTTTTCGTCTACTAGTGATGCATATCTTTGGCACTTGCGTTTAGGTCATAATAATTCAAATAAGATTCAAAGACTAGTCAAAGATGGTCTCTTACAGCTCATGGACTTTGATAAATTTCCAGTTTGTGAATCTTGCTTAGAAGGAAAAATAGCCAAACGACCTTTTAATGCAAAAGGTAGAAGAGCCTAAGATTTGCTAGAACTAATACATTCAAAAGTATGTGGTCCTATGTCAATCCAGGCAAGAGGTGGCTATGAGTATTTCATTACTTTCGCTGATGATTACTCTAGATTTGGTTACGCTTTTCTCACCATACCCAAATCCTTTTCTCACCATACCCACATCTGTGAGAAGGCTTTTTGGTGTTTTGGGAAGCAGTTAGGAAGGGACCAATAATTATTGATTGATGCTATGGGCTATAGTGGAATCCGGTAAGCTAGAAAAGACAAAGGTTCAGTGTAACCTCATTAGAGCAAAAAGCTTGGAGGGCTTAGGTACACTGGGTAGATTAGGCTTGGAGGGTCTATTGTTGTTCATGTATCCCAACTACATTTTCTAGTGGATTACTGACTGCTTGGAAGGCGGCGGAAAGGTTTTACACTGAGGGCTTCGGTTTCCTCTTCGATAACACATCGTTGTATTGTTCTTGTGTTTGCATCTCTCTTCCCTTAATCTTTGCCATTTAATTTCTATTGTGGATGTGATTTTGATTGGTTTAGATTGTTTATCAATTCTGTTATTAGCTTATGTTCATTTTTCGCACATATATTGTTTGACATTAAGCTTGAATTAATAATTTTGTAATTGGGGGTCTAAACGTTCATAGTGTTTTATACACTATTTGAACTTTCACTATGCATGGGGTACCATTTTATTCAAAGAAACCATCTCTAGATAGAAGCTCAGATTTGCAAATATTTGACCTAATACACTAACATATTCCATAAAGTTTCAATTCCTATGAAAATTAAATGTCTTTATCTAAAATCTGAAATTCCCAGAAAGAGAGAGAGAGAGAGAGAGAGGATAGATACAACCAGTTTATGGTATATTAATAAATGTCCAATTCCATGGAAACCGAGAAAAGAAGACATACTGGACTTCATCCAAAAGGTTCTCTCCATTACACTAAAGAGGAATTTGAAGAGTCTCTATATAAAGATTGTGGATGAGTTAATCTTGTTTTTCTCTAGGGTTTCTCTCTCAAAATTCTCTCTGAAAGCTCTCTACATTTCGTGAGTATAAGGGGTCTTTATACTGGGGTGAGAAAGGAATGCGAAGAGTAAGTTTTTCCAAAACAGAGCTGACTGGCGACTTGGCCTCGCAACTTGACTGAGTCGCGAGTTCAAGCCGCGAGCTAACTGAATGGCCAATCTAGACTTTTTGTCCTGTAGTGCTCCAGCTGGCATGACGGTTCAGCTTCTCTATATGCTTCACTCGTGTGCATCTTCTGGCGGCTTGCTAGTCATGAACCACCCGCAAGATCCAGTCACCAGTCCTTGCTTCATTGCATAGTCTTGAGCATTTCTTCACACTCTCTCACACACTACACTTACATAATTCCCACCTAAATACAGGGTTTCTAGATGCTAAATTACAAGCAAATTTGGCATGGAATAAAGCCAACAAAATGGTTGATTAAATTCAACCTTACACATAGCATAGGTAATAGGAAGAGGTGCTGCCAAGTTAGGAGAAAATCATGCTTAAAATTCTAACACATGTACATATTAAAAGAGATCAAAAAAGTCAGTTTTTATTTTTTCTTTTTTAATTCCTAACCTACAAGTCACATTTTATTGTCGTTTTGGAAGTGGTATTGCATTTTGTGGTGTAGAGTTTAGGAAATCCTTATTCATATTTGTGTTTGGCCTCTTTGTACTTTGTAGTCTAACGAATTTGAAGTAATTACACTTTAATTGTATAAATAAGATCTACTCAGGGAAAGGGTATTTCTAAATTTAAGTTAAACATATGGATATGGTATCTAATGTAGAAAATATTTGCATGTTAATTAATCCTATGAATAATTTACAAAATCATTTATTAAGACTTAGCAGTCACAATTGGATGAAAATTGAAGAAGATTTTCATTATTTTAAATTGTGTTAGTTATGAGAGGATGAAAAGTGAAAGACCATGTTACTTATTGCAAAAAAGAGCATGTGGACATATAAGCTCTTACTGTTTTGTGTGTTAGCATATGGGACAATGACAATGGTTTTGGATACCACAATATTGATTGTAAATTTGTGACTATCAAGACTTGATTTTACACAAATCTGTGAGATTTAACTATTGGGTGATTTCACAAATGTTAGAGTTGATTTATCATGTTCATTGTGCATGCATTATATTGTGATTGCTTTAAGATATTGTTTTAAGTTATCGTACAATCTAGGATATGTTAGCACTTAGCACAATTAGGCAATATAAGGAGTTCTTGTATAATATTCCATTTTTTAAATCATCATTTGTGAAATTATGTTTAGTTTATGAGAATGTTGTGGGCTAAAATTTTCCAATACTTTTTGTAATACCCAAAAGAGAAAAGGGGAGGAATGGGGTTAAAAGTGGTGATAAATTGGATTTAATCTATAGAAAAAATAAGAGATATTTCTTTTATTTTAAATTTTTATATGCTCCTTCATACCCTCACACAAATTATGATACATACCTCAAAGGCTCTAACTAATATTGTCATATAAGTTTTAGTTTGGTGTGATTCATTGTGGTTCCTTGGAATAGCAGATATGGTGTTTCAAATTGCCATGTAAGTTTTAGATTTGTGTGTTTCAAGCTTTTATGCGGTTTGTAAATTTTTTTACTTAGGTTAGTTTGTTTCTATGTATCATTTTTTGTAGGTTCTTGCTTGGAACAAATTAGTAAATGCTTTAAAAATAAAATGACATTTGCAGATTGTTAGTGAGATTTGTGAAGGGCAGACTATTGAAAGCCAAAATCATAGAGCACTCCACTGCAGAGCGTACTATGCAAGCCATAGTCCAGGTATAAATTTTATAAATGTGTTTTTTTTTTTTTTTTTTGGTATTTTATTGGGTTTGTTTATGTGAGGAATAATGGTTAATGGGTGTTTGATTAATTATATATTGAACTAAATTTACAATGATGGGCATGGATATCTATTGTTATCTACACTTTTTTGCGTCAATTGTATTGGGTTTAGTTGCCAAGGTTAGATCTTTTTGGGTCCTATTTATTGTGGTTGTTTTAGTGAGGTATAATGGTTAATTATGCATTGAACTTAATTCACAACAATCTATACTATTAGACATTAAGTACATTTCTGTTGTGAATTGACGTGGACTTGCCGACCAATTATGCATGGCATCATAATTCAACTTCCAAATCAGTTTGTAACAAAATTGCAATAGAACTTATAATACCTAGAGAAATTTTCATGTGAATTGGAATTACAGGAGAGGACACATTATATGAGTTTGTAATAATATTATTAATACTGAATAGAGATGAGTCGAAAGGGACTATATAAAGGTTGCCTTTTAATATATTTTCTTGATGGTTTATATATTATCTAAATTACAGACCTATTATCTTGCCATTATACAATCATTGTGTTCATTTTTTGTGTTAGGTTTCATCAAACTCCTAACAAATTCGATGCTATAACTGTTTCTTACAGTGATATTTTGGATTTGCTTAATTTTCAGGAGGCTTGTTATTATTGTTCTCCAAATGACTGTCAAATGAATAATAAATCTCACTTTCTATTTACATGAACTCTTAATTCTGAGAGAATAATAAATCTGATCATGAAGTGTAGGTTGCTTTGATAAATCAGGAGTGAGATCTAAAGTCACAGTCAAAACCTCAGTATGTTGGGCAGCCACATTTAGTGTTGATGGAACATATATTCTCAAGATAGAATTCATAATCTCTTAACGGAGATATAAAATATTCTCTTGAGATAAGTTTAATGGATTTGGTTATTCAGAATGTTAGGCCTAACTATGTTAATAAGGAATTACTAAAGTATATATTTATGAAATTGGATTTCATAAATATATGATGAATAACTTAAAGGATTAAACCAGGTACTCAAAGATTAAGATGTAGTGATCTTCAAAGTGGTAGTCTACATTCATGACTTTGTATTACTACGAATATTTTATGAAGGGGTTACGTGTATAATAAAGTTTTGGGATATAATTTATTAATAAGGCCTAGAGTACAATTATATTTATATAGTGGTATTAAATATAATTAATAGTAACTTTGGACTTGTCAAGAGTTGACAAAAAAGCCCAAAGCCTATTGGAAATAGAGTTTTATTTGTTCCCTTTTGGTCCCACTCTAAGCCACATACTAAAACCTAATTGGAATGGCCCAAAATGCTAGTCCTATTAGATAATCAATTAAATATAAGGAGAGAAACATACAAAATTTCAAAAGAGTTTTTTATAAGAAATGAAATGGTGCGTATGTAAGTGTAAGCCACTCTCTTATTCTCTCTTGAACACATACGTGTAAATTGATTAAGAGACCACACTTCTTGGGCATAAAGTGAAATTGGAGTAAAGATTAAAAGTGTTCTTAAGTACTTTTAATCATTAGTTTTGAATTTCACTGTACCCAGGTACGCTCGCTTGTTCTTGAATTCTAAAATTTGCATAGTACATGTTATCAATTGCGAATGAAGTAGATCCATTAATTTTTCGCTGCGTATGTTTTGTATGCGATACAAATATGTGTTTATCCAACAATCATGACCCAAGTTTGAACCTTCCCTATAAATTAAAACAAAAAATCTTACCCTCGTACAAACTCTCTTCTTCCTCCCCCACATATAGATGATACTTCTAGAAAATCTGATTCTCATGAAATCTTGTCTCTATTTTTCCCCAATTTCGATTCAATATGCTTTTGTCTATTAATAATGTTCTATGCAATTTATGCAAAAAAATTCTTTGTCATCGACTAGTGCAACAAAAATATATATAAATCTCGAAATCCTTGAGGTTGCTTAAATAATTGACAAATGCATATTTCTAAAATTTATAATAACAAAAAGTCTAATAAATAGCATATATTATCTCACTAAATGCTATTAACTTAATATTTTCTTTAAAAAAATTCAATGATAGGAATGGCAAAAAACATGATCTTATACAAGAAATACAAAAAATACATGCAAAACAATTTTCATAGGAGGATTTATCTTTAAATAATATGAAGACAATAGTAAAGATAAAATGAATTGAATGAGATTTTATGAAACAGGTTTGTTAATCATTTCAAATTATACTCATCATTTACGTAAAAAAATAATGATACATCATATTATTTACATTAGAAAAATAATACATATTAATTTCAAAGTTCATTACAAGATGTGAACTGTTAGGGTATTGCAATAATAAGTAACATTGATACAACAATGGGTTAGTATTACATTTTGTGTGTACTTTGTGAAAAGAATGTCAAACCACAAGAAAGATTATTTTGATGTGCAAAGTGTGAAACAAAAACAAATCTTTCCATCCCAAAGTTAGAGGCACTCACATTAACTACATACTCTCCAAATATTTATAATATATTTATCTCACTATAACTACTATATATATACAATTGCAAACTACTTCGATACAGGATTCAAATTGAAGTTTTTGATGCAACTGACAAGACAAATTTTGTGATATTTGATCGAGATGCCGAGAAAATCCTAAATAAATCTACAAGAGATTTTGCTGAAAAATAAATTGAGGTACAACTTATTTAAATTATTGTAAAACTATTGATATTGAAGAAGGAATCCCATGTGATTTTTTTTTTTTTAAATTTAAGAAAAATATGGATTTTCCTACTTCATTTGAATGAATTCAATCTAAATGATGGTTTTGAAAATTACATAATTGCTAAGATTTTTGATGCACCTTCAAATGACAAAAAGGTATGGAAGAAAAATATATATATATACACGATCCAATATACTATATTAATTCTTTTTACTACACTATTCCAAAATTAACAAAAATAAAAAATAAAAACATTTACAAAAAACTGTCACATCATTGAAATTTAACATAAATGCAAATACTTACAAAAAATCTTAGCGACAAAGTCCAAACTTTGTAAGATCTAATCAAGAATCTCCCGATGCCAATTCATTAGTGATTAACGCAAATAATGCAACAAAAGGAAAAAGTGGTGAAAGCTTGAAAATTGAACAAATATGGACGGACTAAACTTCAAACATTGAAGATGAAGAAACTAATAATGATAACAAGCGTGCCACCATACTACAATAACAAAGTATTGAACAAACAACAACAACAAAAAAAGATTTCGTAATGAAGCTTTTTATTATGTCATATAAATAAAAATCAATAATATAGAATGAATTAATATGCTTTTATCAACTTTTATTATACAATATTACTCCAAAATTGTATTAATTATTGCTCATTACTTGAACAAAATAATTATAATAAATATATGTGTACAATTTATAATTGTTACTTTTTATGATGAACTCATTACTAACAAAGTTTTATAATAAATATGTTATAATATATTAATAATATTTTTCCAAAAAAAAATTACATAAAACATTATAATATTATTCATGCATCGCACGAGCAACTTACTAGCTGATATAAAAACTTTCTTTAAATAGTCAATTAACAAATGTCCTAAGAGTATCTTAATTATAATATAATAAAATGACATCAAATAATAAACTGAAATGAAAATTGTATTAGTCGAGAGGTGACAAACGACACGTATTTGGAATTTCATCAGCTGATTGTGGAAAACATCATAATGTTATTTAATTAAGGGTTTGGCTTACCTATAGTATTTTTTTAGCTGGAATCTCCTTTTATTTGAAAGAGAAACTGCCACGTAATCCACTAACTAAATAAAAGGTGGAGATTAAAACTCACTACTACTTGTCATTGTGTATTTAAATCAAAATGAGACCTCCAGTTAAAAAATCACCGGAGATAAGTCAAACTCTTTAATTAAAACTGGGTGCATATTAGAACTTTTTTATTTATTTATTTATTTTTATAATCGGTGCATATGGAACATTATAACATAATCTTTTACCACAAAGATAGTTTCAACCTTTTCTAAAATTGTGTTTGTAATTCTTTTGGTCCATGAAATTTTTAATTATTTTAATTTTGATCCTTTAAATTTAAAAGGTTCTTGTGGGGGAAAAAGGGCCCAGCCTAATGTAATGGGCCGAAGGCCCATAGGAGGGCTATTTTGCGACCGAGAAGAAGAAGATGGAAAAGGCAGGGCCCGGCTGGAAGTAGGACCCTCAAAATGAAGAATTATCACAATCCGAAGAGGATATCTCCTGTCCGAAGAGGCTATAATCCTCTGACGCAATATCATAAATCAGTTGAATGTGTGGAAGGCCATAATGACCTTCCAAAGACTTCACCTGATCAAGATAAGCTCTGAATATGCTATGGAACGATAAGGATGGAGAAATATCTAAAGGGAAAGCTGCTACCACCGTATTTAATGCACTGCAGCAACTTTTCTGGCCGCATTTATGTGAAGAAGACCCCTGAACAGTGCATCCTAACCTATCGCCACTCACACAGAGCTAAAAGAAGATACCTGACGTGACATGTACTTCAGCAAACTCATGGATGAGGAACACATGGACGATGGAGATGAGGAGAAGGATGACTATATAAAGGAAGGAGGCTCCTAACATGAAGGGAGGAGGGAGAAAACTTGATTGTAACCCTAAGGCTTTCGTTCATCAGAAAACAAATAGTGTAGCTCTTCGGATCATCAAATTTTACGTGCAAATTAATGTTGGCTTGTGTTTGAAGGCTGTGATCCATTGTTATCAGTCCCATACTTAACCTAGCTCTTTAACCCATACTCTACAAATTAATTGTTTTTGGGTTTAGGCCACAAATACCAACCTTACAGTTCTAATTTGGTCCCTAAAATGTCAAAATGGGATTAATTTCATTCTTAAAATTTGTGGTAAGTTCGATTTTGGTCCATTAATTGTGGTTGATTTAATCTGGCCCCCTCAAAATTTTTTAAATTTCAAAATCAAAATCAAACATTTTAAATCTCAATAAATTAAACCCATATTTGAGGACCAAAAGTGCAATTTATCCAAAAATTTATTTTCAAGAGCCTTACACCATCACTTATCAGATAGAAGTTATATATTTCATCAAAAAAATCAAATAGAAGTTATATAGATTGTTGGATACTAAATCATAACTACCGAAGTTATTAGTCATGCCAAAGTTATTAACCCAAAAACTCCAAAACCCAGAATACAACCATTTCTACATAACCAAGACACGTAATTAAATTTAGGTTAAAATGCAAAATTGATCCTTTAAGTTTTACATTTTATCATTTTTAGTCCTTTAAGTTTCGGTTTTGTCATTTCAATCTCTAAGTTTCAAATATTGTCAATGTAGTCCTCCATTAGGCTTTTGTTAGCTGTTACCGTCTATTAACCAAAACAACGTCATTTTGGATTCTCTTTTTTCTTAATTAAAAAAATGAAAAATGTTAATGAAACAAAAAAAAAAAACAAAACAAAACAAAACAAAAACAAAACAAAACAAAACATGAAAAACAAAACAAAAAAACCCCACCCCCACCCACCGATACGATACCCTAGCCTCACCAATCTCTCACTCTTTCTCTTTTCCCCTCTTTCTTTCTCCCTCAATGAGTCCCTCAGCCCTTTTTCAACAAGTCCCAGAAATTCCATTCTATTAGGTTCACCGGTCAAACTCACTACATGTACCAGCAATTGGGAGTTGCCGATACCAGAAGTGCGATCAAAGAAGCACAAGGTGATAATTGGGTTGGCAAAGATTCAACCAGAGATGGAGCTGAGTGAGATAAGGGAGAGATAGGGTCAGCAAAGCCCAATGCCGATGTTTTCGTTTGTTAGTAAGGGAGGGGAACCAGTGATTGCCAGTGGTGATGGTGGTAGGAGGAGTGGAGGGAATGGGTCTATGAAGAGTAATTGGGCATTTCTTTCTACCATTGAGGTGGTAGGGCCCACTTTGTTAGCATGTTGGCTCTAGCATCTTCTTCTGCTTGCTTTCCACTTTTGTGACCATTTCCACTCATTGCAAATTTATTTATTTATTTTGTTTGATTTCTCCCTTAGTTAGTCCCTCAGCCCCTTAATTTTTTTCTCAAAATTTGGTGAGAATAGGGTATCGTATCGGTGGGTGGGCGTGGGGTTTTTTGTTTTGTTTTTCAGTTGGTAGGAGAACGACATTGTTCCCCTTAGGTTTTTTTTTTTTTTTTTTTTTTTTTTATAAATAACGTTTTTCATATTTTTTATTAAGAAATTAAAAAAAATTATAAAAAAAAGGAGCTCAAAACGGTGTTATTTTGGTTAGTAGATAGCAACAGTTAACATAAGCTTAATGGAAAATTGCATTGACAATATTTGAAATTTAAAATTGAAATGACAAAACTGAAACTTAAATTATTAAAATGATAAAATGTGAAACATAGAGTCAGTTTTACATTTTAGCATTAAATTTAATATTATACAACATCCAAAATAACCTTTACCTAAAGTGTCTACTTTGAAAAATATTCTAAATGGCAAAGAGCACTAGCATTAGCTATTGCCATCCCAAATTCCATTTTCCCACTCCAAAACTTAATTTATCTATTTTAACACTTCATTTGACAATATATCCTATATCAGACGTTTTATTTTAATATTACAGCACATTAAAATAATATAAACAATTAATAAAAAAATCATTTAATTTTTGTAATCCCAAAACCTCTCTTCTCTTTGCTTTGAACTCATTCACCACAACCTCCACAACCACAACCCAATTCCACCATGACAACCACCCATAACCACTGGCCACCATGATGCAAAAATACTAAAAACAACCCAAATGCAAAACACTACCAAAATCAACCTAGCCACAAGCAACAAAATAAAAACCACTAGATCAGAACACCAAAACCACCACCACCCACCAAACACAGCTTAACCCAAAACCACTACCAGCCACCACTAAGTCAAAGAAAAAGTGAAAGAGGAGAGAGATTAGAACCCACCACTAGATTGGAACCCACCACCACCAATCACCAGCCAAAATAAACCTAACACCACTGGCCAAAACCACCACCAATCACTACCACCTCAAAACACCAAACCTACAGAACTACAATCCCACTTCTCAAACCAAATCCAATCCCGAAAATCAACCATAAGCAACAAAACAAAAAAAGGGGATTCGATGCATGGTGAGATTAGGCAGAGTTCAGCGGAGGCAAGCAACTTGGCAAGAGGCAAAAGCAAAGAGGCAGGCACTTGGCAAGATCAGCTTTGGGCCAAAGATCACTTTGAGAGAGGTTGAGATAGAGAGAGGACTTAGAGAAAGGGAGAGGCAGACAAGAGTGATGAGATAGATATGTGAGAGGAGAGAAAAAAATTTAGCATTAGTCTGTACTGTTCCAAATTCAGAACAATACTATTCACCCATGCCGAAATTTTTGGTATTTAAAATATCTCATGTGAGTATTTTTTGGTTTTTGGTGTGCCAAATATCAAATATTTGACATTTAGTAGACATGATGCTAGTGCTCTAACACTGAGAACTGCAATGTGCTCATAAAAGTTCCAATGCTGAACACTGGTCCCTGGCTTCAATCTAATGGGAAATTCGCATTTACCCTTTAAAAGCATAACTAGCAGTTTTTTAGCAATGGAGATCAAGGATCTTCTTCAATATATTTTAGGTTCTATTTTCCATTCCATTCCGCACGTCACCTTAATATCTAAAGTCAGAACCTTACATGCCAGTATCCTATATGTTGAACGATCAGACTACACTAGATGATAATACATCATGTACTCAAACTACGAGGAAATAGTAAAGAAAAAAAAATGGTAATTGCGGTCGGTTTAAGAACAATTCCAAATTCTGGTTGCTGGTGCCCTCACCAAGGCCTTCCTTTCCCTCCAAGCCGACGTGCCAACTCAAAATCTTTCTTCACTGTCAGAAATAGCAAATGAAACATGTTTCAATATTTCGAATGGTAAGTACAACAATCAGAAAGACTAACTAAAACCTTCATGTTAAAAACCATTATTGATAGACCAAGACACAGATTGCATGACTTATTAAATAAATGGCATTAGCTTTAATTGGTGGCTAATCGAACAAGTCTGATAATATCAACAATATCACCCTAAAGACTCGCCTTATTTTCATCCATCAACTCTTATTTTCCACTAGCATCCAGAAGAATATTTCTTTTTTATTGAGCATTATATTGTTCTCAAAAGATAGCAACAATTTTTTCGAGACAAAAGCCAAAAACTTAAGCCTTGACCATCCATGCCTAAGGTCGTACTCAATGCACAAAACTCTTACTTTTACAGAGTTTGGATGAAGTCATTAACTCATAATATATAGCCTTACCCCCAATTGTTTGTTGGAGTAGTTGATTCCTAGACTTAGGAATGGCAACGGGTCGGGTTTCTTTATGCCCGGACCCGACCCGCGAGCCTGTACTTGTTACCCAAATCTGGCCCATTTAATAACGGGTTTTTTTTGTTGCACCCAAACCCAGCCCATTGGGCTCCACAAGCCCCGACCCAAAAATCAGTACGAACCCAAAATCACAAATCACATAATATACACGTAATTTTCTTGGCAATCACAGCATTTTCTTGGGAATTTTCTTGCCATCCAAACAGATGCCAAGATCTAACAAATTAATCTGTACAAAAAATCCAACAAATCCCAAAACTTTTGCATACCTAGAAAAAAAATTAGCAAATCTGAAAATCCCAGCAACAAAACACCAAAAAAACCCAACAAATTTGGCTCAAAAAAAAAAAGGTAAACCCAAACCCAAATTTCGCTCACAAAATCACGAAAAGAAAAAAAACACAAACCACACCAATTGTGGATCTGTAATGTGTGAGGGGTGGTTCACTGTGGATCTGCAACGGGCGAGGAGCTTGCTTGTCGGCGAGGATTTTCTTGGATCTAGTTTTCTGGGCTTGGTTTTGGCTATGGTGGCATGGATGAGTTACCAGTTGCGTGGTGCTTGATCGGTTGAGGGAGTGCTTGAGGCAAGGCAATGACAGCTTGAGCTTGGATCAGTGGTGAGATTGAGAGTGAGTGAGAGTGGGAGAGGAGAGTGGGCGGCTGGAGGTTGGTGTGTGTTGTGAAATGAGAGGATTAGTTTTAGGGTTTAGATGTGTATATATATAGTAGGGTTTTTTTTGTAATTTTATTAACTTGTAACTGAGTCTTGTCGTGGTCGGGCCGGGTTTAACAAAAAACTCGAACCCGCTTCAGGTTTTTTTTTTTTTTTTTTAAATAACCCGAATCCCTACCCTATTATTTATCGAGCCACGTAAAATCCGACCCATTAGGGTCGGACCAGAACAAGTACCCACGGATCGGGCTGCAATTGCCATCCCTTTACTTATCGCTTTTGGTGGAAAGCACTTGCCATCCATGCCTCAAAATACTAAAATATTACATTGGGAAGTAGGCTACAAATCATTCTATATATCTTGTTATATTTGGTTTGTTATTTCTGTGTAAAAAAATAGCATGTCTTCTGGACTGATTTGGCTAAGATGTGTTTTCCAATCTGTTAAGCAAAATAGAAGTCAAATCTACATACGACATCCACTTTGCCTAAAATAAAACTAGGTATAAGTGTAGTTATACTTAGAAAAAATGAAACTTTAAAAAACTGTACATAAACTAGAAATGAAAATAAGCTAGATTTTAAGCTTATCCAAACACTGCCAATCTAGGCCCTATTTGGTTCTCTTTGGGGGTGTATTCATTTTCTCTTTTAATTTTTTGAACTCATTTTCTATTTCTCAAAATTTTGAACTCATATTCTCGACCCAACCCATTTTATGTTCGGCATTAATTTTTTGATCTAGTTTTTGTTTACTTTTCAACTTTTTCCACTACATATCTTTCAATTGAAAATTCACCACAACGGTCAAACCAAAACCAAACCTAGCATCCACCTCCATAACCACCACAATCCCACCTCCATAACCACCACAACTGTTCAAAATCCACCTCCTTCACCACCACCACCAAATTCGAACATACAAAAGCACAACCACACAACCACCCACCACCATTTCCCCCACCGGTACACCCAACCACAACCCACAACCACCTACATCACCACAGCTACAGCCTAACCCACACTCACCACCATTTCCTCCCCCGGTACACCCAACCACAACCATATCCACAGCCACAACAACACCCATCACCATAGCCATAGCCAAACCCACGACCAACCCACACTACCATCACCACACCCACACCCACACCTACCATGGCCACCACCAAAACCACAATCACAACCACAACCTAGATTCACCACCACAAAACTCAACCGGCTTAGTGCCCAAAAAAAAAAAAAAAAAAAACCCAAACCATTGTTGAACTCAACCGATAGAGCTTGCCCAAGAGAGAGAGAATGAAGGGTCCTACCTTGGAGACAGAGAGAATGAAAGAAGAGAGAAATTGTTGTCATGGGCTGATGGTTTTGGGACCAAAGAGAGAGAGAGAGAGACGTTGGGGAGAGAATAAATAATTAAAGTTGAACGTGTAGGCCACAATTTTGGGTTTATTACAAAAATGTCATTATATTCATTTTTGCTAGAAATGAAACAGTCAAAAGTTGTTCATTTTCTGTATTCAAACCCACTTTTTTTGGATACTAAAAATGAAAACGGAGTACAGATTTGTAAACCAAACCAATTTTTTGCGGTGGGTTCCACAAAAAACTGAAAATGAATACAAATCGAACCTAACACCCTCCTAGCATTCAGAGTAATTTACCTTCCAGCACAACATATACAAAAGGAATAACGTCCAAGCTAGCTTATGTTGAACGTCATGTTTGTGGCTATGCAGATTGAAGAAATATGAACATAAAATTGTCATGCCAAAGTGTTTCATTGTTTTATTTGAACCAAAGATATATATATATATATATATATTCTCTTTTAGTGAAGTAACTACCACATTCCATTTCCTATGAGCAAAACTATTTGTCCTGTACAATCAGTCTAGCCAGGCCCAAAGAACTAGGATTTGCAGAAAATTAACTTAGAAAAGACATAGAACTTGGAGTCAGCATGCTTATAAATTCAAGGTGGTTATGTCCTGAGGTACCCAAGAACCACTGGTTTATAAGAGATCTGAATTTTGCAATTATAGAGAAAAAAAGCCTTTATCAATTTTACATACTTTATTACCAAAGATTGATTCATGACCTGTAAATTTAAAGTCTCAAGTTTAACTTACTCAGAGTTACACGCTTCGCATGAACTGTACAGAGCGTTGCATCTTCAAATAAATGGACCAAAAAATCCTCTGCTGCCTAGAAATATAAAAAACCAAAGAGTTAGGTCTTTGTGTCAATAATTGTAGCAAGTCAGAACAGCACTGTCTTTCCTTATCTAGTCAAAATTTGAATCAGAACACAAATCTTTGCCATATATTAATGCAAATGTTACCAAAAGAGAGTTTCTATGCAATTTCCTTCGTAAACTTTCACATTTTAACCCTGCATGGTCAGTTGAGTTGACCCTAAGGTTTGTAATTCCATTATATCTAGAGCCACAGTACCTCCTATGTAATGAAACCTCCTTTGCAATTCCATTATAAGTTCAAAGAAAAGACCATGGTGTATCGAGATTAAAGAGTATCCATCAGCAAACAAATACCTATCGCATTCGAAATGAGCCCAGCAGAAGTGAAGAATTAAGCTCAGTGACTGAACATTTGAAAGTCATCTTAGATGGATTAATTGTGTGCAACAGTGGATTTCAGTGATAACACCACTGAGTGGTTTTGGGGAAATGTAGCAAAAGGAACAAGTGAGAAGACTTTTAGAAAAGATGTGGCAGCCTATGTTACACAAGGGATAATGATATCCCGGCAACTAACCCAAACAATTTGGCGATTAGGCATTTTCCAGTAGAGATATGAGAATGAAGTAGAACATGTAAAACATACAGATAATGGTGCTTACGAAATACCATTGATGGTTATCAAAATCAATTTCCAGCTGCAACAAAATGAAGCCCTTGAACAGTATATTTCTGGGATATGTAATAAGCATAAAAACAACCAAAGGATGAATAGCTTCCTTATTATGCTGAAGAAGCAAGCATTGCACAACATAAGTCTCTCAGTTAAGGGACAGTAAAGTTCAACCCATCCACCCCAATCAATATGCTGGCTGCATGAGCTGAGATTAGGATAACATGATGATTATCAATTTACAATTACCAGCATCAGGAAGCATGTTTGCTGTTCTGGTTTCATTCATCATTATTTTAACTGCTGGTTTTAATTAATTGTCAACAATTATTTCTTTGGTCACCCCTTGAGCCAAAATAAATAAATAAATCTTTGCATAACCTCATTATGAACTGTTGAGCTCACCTTACCCAGTCGAAGTTTTAGACTTCCAACAATCACCTTCAGTACCATGAATGTTGGTACTACTTGATTGCAATTTAGCCATTTGAATTATTGACTAACTTCCTACTCTAGCCTTTATTTTACATGAAAAATTAATTTGTGAAGAATCTTGCTTGCTAATCTCAATCACATCTATGCCTAGCACACATTACATGCTTTTGCATAGTGGTCACATAGTCTCTTCCCTCTCTGGTACTGAATCCCAATTTGTTTTGAAACACACCTTGAAAACTCTATTGAAAGCAATCCAAGACTTATCTGCAAAGATCAATCAAATCACACTGGGACCCATGCCTGAATAGATTTAATGGAGGCTTCATTCCAAAGAATGACCGGTAGCCACAAGGGAGAAACTTCCCACATGAGAGGCAGGCACAATGCTAGTAATGAGGGCATGGAGCCACCTAAACAAAACCAACAATCAATTCCTATAGAGACTCAGGTCTAGGACACATTTTCAGTTTTCAAAATCATCTTGACTGTAGGTAACATAGAGGCCTTGATGAAAGGGTGATAGAAATATCAAAGTAGAAGTGCTTACTTTTGATGGTCACCTATACATAAAGGCCTCCACTGGTTGTTGTATATGTGAGATGGACCACTTTGAGTGATACAACTTGATAGATAACAATAAGGTCAGGGTCATAGATTGAGCTAAATCATTCTGGCAAAGTACCGAATAGGTCTTTCCTAGGAGTAACCAACCTGTCATAACCAATTAGGTCAGTGGAAAAGTATAAGACAAGGGAATAGGTGTAGTACTAATAATGTGGCACAAATTGATAATTAGATGGTGAGAAGTGTAGTCAAAGATGAGAGAATGGCCTTGAGTAGAAAAGGCCTCAATTAAGATGTCAAGAAGAAGCTTTATTTTCCATGGAGCCACCATCTGAGATCAGGCATACAACCTAGTTTAAAACTACAAACTGATCACTATGCGGGTACAAAGCACTTTGAAACCTGTAACACAACAAGTAATCCTTAGCTTCCAACTAACAACTGGCACATTTGCATCCGCCTTAATCCAACCCCAACAGTAAGCCACTTGGCAAAGTTGATTCTTAGGTTTTTTTTTTTTTTTTTTTCCCTTGTTATTTTTGTTTCCCGCAAACCCCTTCAAGAATTTTGAGCTGCATCAATGTTGAGGTACTGATATTGAAGAAGAGAAAAAATCTTCAACACCATTTGAGAATTAATGAACTCTCTTTCTAGGAAAATTTCTCATAAAAAATAGAATGAACAAAAGTTATTGTTATTATAAAGAATTTTTTGTTTCAATCTGTTACTAATCAATCATAGGCGACCTATTTTGGGTCAGGTTTAGTGATCCTATTTGCTCATTCTAATACATCTTATTTGTTAATTTCCACTCAGAATTGGTTAATACTTCTGAACTAATATAGAGTGGAAAACAAACAATGTTGCTCTCTCAATCAGAGATTCAGAGTACAAAGTCATGAGAACTAACAAATAAAATGTATATATGCAGTGAACTGAACAAAAAAGTCTTGTTCACAACACTGAGTCACCAATTCAACAAGTGATATCATCTATGGAAAATATCATACTCTTGAGCATGCCAAGCTCAAAATGAATATAAATTAAAAAAATTTACATGCTCAGCCCAAGACATGCAGTAAAGTTGATAAAAATAAAAAATAAAAAATAAAAAATTTAAGTATGTACATGCAATTTCAAATCAACCAAAAAAAAAAAAAAATTATCCAGACTACCATTCCCAAGACATGCAGGCAGACAAGTGACAAGCCCCAGTCTCAAATAAATAAGAAAAAAATTTAAAAACATAAGAAATAGTTACATACCTCCTGTAGTGCTACTAAAGCTTCTGCTGCCCAACGACTAATCTCTGGAGAGAATTGCTGTGATAATTGTCTTACCTACAACAAATGACGAGGATTATGTGCCAATGAGATCATACCTCACTACCAAACCTACTGTACAAAAGTCAATGAAAAGAGAAACATCATCTAAGAGGATAATACTTCTCCACAACCCAATTCTAACAAAGCCTATCTTGCACTGTTTTGCAGAGCTGTGTTGATCAAATTGGTCATAAAAATACTAAAAAAAGATTCAATGGAATATCTTAAAAGAGAATGGAATTACTAAATTTCCAAATACAGGAATATATATAAATATATACTGACATTCAAAATGTGTTTTATGACTATATCAGAGAATTTACAAGAATCTCAGATTAACAGTGCAATCTTGACAGTAAGAGCATAAAGGATTCAACAATTCCAAACATCAATATACTTGCCAATGTTTGCTCCAAGTGGGAGATAGCATGGTCAAAGTGAACACACAAAACAGGGTTCCCCCAAATGGGTATCCAAAATAAAATTTCTGCTTTTGTGAACATAGAATTGACACAACTAACAGTCCAAATTTGATTATGAGAGCATACAACAATTTTGAAATTCCTAACACAGCAACTTGTTGCAAATTGAGGTTTTAGCCAATCATTTGGGAGCAACACAAAGAACTAGAGTACAATTGCACAAAGGATTTTCACCACCCAGTAAAATAAAGATGTACAAATACATTATTCTCTTGAACAACAACTTCCACTTTTACACGTTCTCAGCAATAGTAGCCCGCTTATCAGTTGCAGTTTCATACAACTTAGAATGGCTTGTGCACACCGCATATCATGACAAAAGTGAATGCTTCACATTCTTTGAAATAAACCTCCCACACGCTCACACCATAAGCACCACTAACACCAACTGAACACAACCAGCTCTCCTTGTGACTTCAATAATTTGAAGAGCATTCATAAAAGCAAACCCAATTTCACAAAAATCAATGCTTACTTGAGTAATTTCGTTACCAGTTATTTCATTTACCAATAGTCCTCAGAAGCTCTACACACACACACACACACACATATATATATATTTCTAAAATGTGTATTCTAGCACATAATATCCAAATTGCAGTTTCATACAACTTAGAGTGGCTTGTGCACACCGCATATCATGACAAAAGTGAATGCTTCACATTCTTTGAAATAAACCTCCCACACGCTCACACCATAAGCACCACTAACACCAACTGAACACAACCAGCTCTCCTTGTGACTTCAATAAGTTGAAGAGCATTCATAAAAGCAAACCCAATTTCACAAAAATCAATGCTTACTTGAGTAATTTCGTTACCAGTTATTTCATTTACCAATAGTCCTCAGAAGCTCTACACACACACACACACACACGTATATATATATTTCTAAAATGTGTATTCTAGCACATAATATCCAAATGTTCGTTCATCCTTGTATGCGTGTAATGTTGAAGCATAAAAAAAAATTAAAAAAATTTTAAAAAAAATTTAAAAAAAAAAAAAAAAAAAGGAATGAACTCACAACTCTAATGAAAGGAGCAGCTGGAATGACCAGATTCCAAGTCTTCTGAAAGTGGCGAATCTCACGAAGGGCCACTGTTCCTGGCCTATAACGTCGCTTCATCCTCTGAGTTCCTGGAGCTACAAAAAATATCATCAAAAAAGTTGGTTAAATAAGCCAACATAAACAGATTAAAAATTATCGGATTTGATGTGACCCAACAACCTTACATTTTGGATTCTCCCTGTTGGTTTGGCTCGACCTTCCACTAGGAGACTTCTATATAAAAATTGGAATAAAAAGAATTAGAAACCCTAATGTAGCCAAAGGAAGGAGGCAGTGTTTGTTTGGTAAAGCAGATGAAAGAAAATATTCAAATAATTAAAGATGTAGAAAAAATTCAACTAGTGTGTGTGACCGCTCAGCTCAACTTTCTTTCTACAAGAACACAAATTTTATTTTAAGTTAGAACATTTTGAGAGGAAAGGAAAATGCGAAGTTAAGGGAAAGAGAGTTACGGTTCTTGGAGAAGATGTTGAGGCCCCTCCTCCTCCGCTGCGATCTGAAACAAAACAAATCAAAACCCTAAGAAGAAATTGATACACACTGACATATATAGTAGAAAGAGAGAGAGAGAGAGAGAGAGAGAGAACCAGATAATTTTTTTCGATTTGGATTTTTATGAGCAGGGTGTTTAATCCTCGCCATGTGATTGTGATTTTTGGGGTGAGAAGAAATTGGGAGAGCACTTACACTCTCTCTATCTCTCTCACTCACTCAGTTCATGGTAATAATTGGAACGTTGTCTTTTGAGTTTTTTTTTTTTTTTTTTTTTTTTATGGGAGTTGTCTTTTGAGTTGTGACTGAGTATTTGGAGACAGAGAGTGTGTGTGATATAATTTATTTTCTTTTTAGAAGAAAATAAAAATATCAAAAGGAGTAGAAAATTTCATTTCCCGCTACGCTCAGACTTTTGATTTTTAATAACAAAAATCGTGGTAGAGATGCGGGGTATCGATCCTCGCACCTCTCGCATTTCTCTTTTCATTTCTTTTGTCCCTACTGTAACTACTAAATTAAATTTTCTTGCCTCTACTTTAGTTTTACACCTTCGTCTCTTCGATTTAGGCTGCGTTTGTTTCGGTTGTAAAGGAAATTGGGAAAACATTTTACACCTTTGAGGGTGTTTGGATACACATGAAAATACGGTCAAATTGAAAAGAAAAAAAAATTTCAATTAAACGTAAAATTGAGTCCCTAACTCTTTAAAGCTAATTACATAGTTATTTTACCTTCAATGAATTTCTAGCCTCACTTACGACTCAACAACCCAAAGAGAGAGAGCACCAGAAGAATCGGACTGCCATGCAAGCTCCGTCCACCGTCCCTCTGTCTTCTGCCTCTCATCGTCTCTCTTCCTCCCTCTTTCTCTCTCTTTCCCTTTGACCAATCAGGGCCGAATCTTCAACTACATGTCACTGATCTACAACCTGCCACCCACCCCCACCGTCACTGTCGCCTCTAGATCGAACCACTAATCTCATTGCCCAAAGCCCCAAGCTCAATATCGTTTCTCACGATCTTGCCACCACCATTACCCATCTCTTCCTCTCACGCTATCTCTCTCCACCTCTCTAATTATTAGTGTCCTGTCTGAGGAAGGGCAAATTTTTTGTGTTCTGATTTTTGTTTCTTTTCGTGTTTATATATTGAAATTTTCTATAATAATATTTGTTTGGATCTTGGGAAAATGTGAGAAACCTAATAAAAATGTGTTTTCAGAGCATTTTCAAGAATACAACCAAGCACCAAAAAATATTTTCCAAATATTTTTTGGAATGCAACCAAACACCTGAAAATGTTTTCCTTTCTAAAAAATATTTTCATCTGAAAATATTTTACACTTGGAGAACAATTTACATTAAGCCAAACACAGCATTATTATTATTTACTTTATCTATACTACAATTTAAAGGACTTTCTCTGTTTGGGTTCCTCAATTTTGATGCCTAAAATACCCTCATTATACTCACTTACAAAACTCCTATACTTTAGAACCCACAAACTCACATACACTTTGCCCGTTTCTCTCAATTCTTCTTCAGATTGAAGACATTTAGTTTAGCTCTACATCATTTTCTTTCTTCTTATTCTACTTTCAGATTTGGTTTCTAAACAATTTAAACAGACTTTGTTAGAGGCTCCTTATACTTTCAAATTTGGTTTGTAAACAATTTAAATAGATATTGTAAGAGGCTCCAATAGCTTTTCAGATTCTATCTTTTGCAAGTTCCTATTTCTTTCTTTTTTTTCTTTCCTTTATCATTGATTTTATTTGAGTTCATACCTGCCATGGCTGTCAAGTATTTAGAGTTTGAGGAGTACTTACTCGTGAGTGAATGTGATTTTTAAAGGAATTTGAGGTTGTTTTGATGCTTGCTTATTATATGTGGCTGACTTAAAAATTTCAATAAGGAGGGTTTGTGCTTGTGCTGGCTACTTGAGAAAGGATACTGGTAATGACTATTTCTATCTATAGTTTGCACCAACAGGTTTCCAAACGTTTGCTTCTTTTTTTCTTTTCTTTTTTCTTTAATGAATTAGTGCTTCATTTTTTTTTAAATGATTAACATTGGATTTATTTTTTAAGTACAAACTTTTCGCTCAAATACAAACTCTTTTTTAGTTTTTTTAATAGGAATTTTACACTACTTTGGTTTGCCAATATAATTATGTTTTGCTTTTTCTTTTCTTTTTTTAATAATGATAACCTTTAAAAAAGTAAAAATAAAATAAAATAACTTCAAGGTTTTTGTGAACCACTTTCCCATCATTGTGATTAATTCAAAGTCATCCAACATGTTTGTGAACCAAAAAAGTCATTCAAGGTCATTCAACGTGGTTATCCCAAAAAAAAAAAAAGGTCATTCAACGTCATTCCATTTATAAAGTTTGCTCTTTTTTCAATTTTAAAATACTTGATTTATTCAAAATAATGATAATCTTAGATTTATCTCTTCTCTCTCTCAGTTTGATATATGCACAAATTTCTCAAATTGCTTTCAAAACGTATTGGAATGGAATATTAGATAAGTTCGGGTGAGAGATTTTACAAGTATTATTGTATGATTCAGACCTCACATGAAGTGATTGTTATCTAAAGAAATTGTTGTAAAAAAATTTCTTTTGTAAAAAACATTATATTTATCATTTGTATAATTCTATTTATATTTATCATTTGTATAATTTTATGTGGGATTCAATTATAGTTTTTTGATAAGGATAAGGGTTTTTTTTTTTTTAATAAATGGAAATAAGTTTTTTTTTTTTTTTAGTTTCAACATTAATTTAAGTTAACGTGGTTTTTTTTTTTTTTTTTGGGATAGAATCTTTGAAATCAAAGGAATTTTTCTTCTGTTTTTCTAAGAAGGTGGGGGAAAAAAGAAAGAGAAGAATTGAGAGAGAGAGAGAGAGAGAGGTGGATAATTGAAAATTATTTTAACTACATGGAAAAATCTCATTAAAAAATTAAAAATTAAAAATACATAGATGATGGGATAAGGATAAGTTTTTTTTTTTTTTTTTTAAATGGAAATAAGGGTTTTTTTTTTTAGTTTCAACTCTAATTCAACGTTAATCTAGGTTAACATGATTTTCTTTGGATAGAATCATTGAAATCAAATGTATTTTTCTTTTGTTTTTCTAAGAAGGTGAGGAAAAAAGAGAGATTTTAGTTTTGGTTTCTATCTAGCAAAAGAGATTTAAAGAAAAAAAAAAGGGGTAGGTTTGATAGAAGTTTAGTGGATTGAGGTTTTTATTTTTGTTTTTATTTATTTATTTTGAATAAATAGGGTTGTTTTGAATTTACGAGTAAGTGGAAGAGTGGTTCTATTTTGTAGGAAATTTAGTGGTTTAGCCGTTTAGTGTACTAAGTGGCTACATTCTTGGACTATCATAAACATATAACAGACAGTTATGTACATTTTTATTTCCATCAAAAATGTTATTCCATAAACTCCCATAAATAAATTAGAATTTTTTTTCTTTAAAAAAATATAAGAAACAATTGAGGAAAGAGGTGTAAATAAAAATTTGGATAAATGAATCATTTCAAAATGAAGTATTCTTTTTATATTCTTTACTAAAAAAAAGAAGAAGAAATTTAGATATGCCCACAAATAACAGACTAAATTCAATACTAATTGTGGGGCCCGTAGGCCTGGTAGCCTGGGCCCATCTTGCATTTGGCCCAAGGCCCATGCCGAGGAGGGATGATCGTCCGAGGCTGGTGTACGAAGACCTATACTTTTTTAGACTCCGCCGAGGACATCCCTATCCTTGGCGTACCGAGGCTAATTTAAAGTGGGGGACAAGCCCAGAACAGGTTATCACCTTCACACTAAATGCGCTCATCTAACCCCCCTAGCCGAATTAATGGGGATGTAACCCCTTGACAGGGTAACATTGATCATGGTGAACCACTTGAGTACTGATAAGGCCTCTAATGGGACGTACGGTCAGAGAGAAGGCAAATGAATGATCAACAGAAGGAAGAATGGGAAAGGAGGAGGAGAACTATATAAGAAGGGCAAGCAAAGCAATTCGGGGAGGGGGGAAGGAGAAGGAAACTCCTCGGACAAGTGCCGAGGAGCTACTCTTAGTTGTAAATTGGGTTCACTCCCCTTTAATGGTGAAAAGTGGCTTGTATTCCGTTGCTAGTCTGTTAGGACCTAACCTTTCGTTCCACTCTCTAGAAATGTATTGTTAGGGAACCTTTCTAAACTGAGTCCCTACAATTGGCACCGTCTGTGGAGAGGATTAGTGCACTGGCAGGCGCAACGGGCGATCGTTCCTAAGTAGTTATTTTACGGAAGGTTGGTAGCGACGCATAAAAAACAAACAAACAAACAAACATTGCAGAAAAGTAGAAGATTCAACAGAAAAGAAAAGGAACGACATATTATTTTATTAAACGGAAAGTACAAGATACAAACAGAGGCTCAGACAGACTTGTTTTAAAGCTAATTTTACAAGCTAATTCTACAAACAGAGGCCCAGGTTGACCTGTTCTAAAACTAGCTAGAGGGAATGGGGCTAAGGCTAGCATGCTTCAAGGCCACCAACAACTCCTAGTCCGGTGCAGCGGAGCTAGAACAAAGAGAGGAGCCGACGCAGGGGCACCGGGAAGCCCTCCCCCATGATGTTCTCTTGATTCTCTCCAATCCTCATGAGCGTTGGCCGTTGGAGACAGCAACACTCGGGCACCAGGCATGACGTGATTTTACGCGTCTCCTCCGGCAGGGGTGCGCCCCGAGGAGTTGCGTTAGGTACTTCAGGGACATCCCTCCTGGCCACCACGCATGGCACTATCAGGGTTACGCCTAGGCTCTGTCGCGCCGGAAGTCTGGTAGGGGCTGCGGTCACAACGACTCTTAGCCGGGGCGGTAGGGCCTTTGGCCTGTGTGTCCTCACACCCACCCAAGGCCACCCCATATCTCCCAACTCTAGTCACAATCCTGGCAGGGTTATTGAAGGGGCTCGGGGAGCTAAAGGGACGTGTTTCTAGTTGTGTTGGAAACTTCATGGAGTGTGGAGAAACGTTTCCCCCAGAAAGCCTTATATAGAGGATGAAGACTGGTGGGAATTAATCCACACAAAGTTCGAAAAGAGAATTATCAGTGGTACTAATCCGGACCAAATCCCAAGGAGACCGTAAACCGTTGGATTTGTATCAATTCACGAGGATATTAATGAAGGCGTGTCTTGCGCATCGAATCGTCAAGCGTGGAGCACGAACGGCCAAGGGACACCTCGTAAGTGAAGAAGATGGGAACTTGAATTGAAGGCGAGGTCAATGCCACATGTAAGATCAGAGTCCGAACCACCCCTGCCCAAAGCACCGTAGAGTTAATTGTCTGACCCGAGGAGGAATCGTTTCTAGTAAAGCGGTCCGAGGACAAACCCCTTCATACAGAAGAGTGGAAGTGTTAGACAAAACCAAGGCATTGCATGGTCCTTGGACTCAAGCCTATGAGGAAACTAACTACTCGGCTGTACCTGGGTACTAGACAGAACTAAGGTATTGCATGGTCCAAGGACTCAAACCTATGGGAAAACTAGATACTTACAGAAGAATGGAAGTGTTAGACAGAATCAAGGCATTGCATGGTCCTCGGACTCAAGCTTATGGGGAAACTAACTACTCGGTTATACTTGGGTACTAGACAGAACCAAGGTATTGCATGGTCCAAGGACTCAAACCTATGGGGAAACTAGATACTTACAGAAGAATGGAAGTGTTAGATAGAACCAAGGCATTGCATGGTCCTCGGACTCAAGCCTATGGGGAAACTAACTATTCGGCTGTACCTGGGTACTAGACAGAACCAAGGTATTGCATGGTCCAAGGACTCAAACCTATGGGGAAACTAGATACTTACAAAAGAATGGAAGTGTTAGATAGAACCAAGGCATTGCATGGTCCTCGGACTCAAGCCTATGGGGAAACTAACTACTCAGCTATACTTGGGTATTAGACAAAACCAAGGTATTGCATGGTCCAATGACTCAAACCTATGGGGAAACTAGATACTTACAGAAGAATGGAAGTGTTAGACAGAACCAAGACATTGCATGATCGTCGGACTCAAGCCTATGGGGAAACTAACTACTCGGCTATACTTGGGTACTAGACAGAACTAAGGTATTGCATGGTCCAAGGACTTAAACCTATGGGAAAACTAGATACTTACAGAAGAATGGAAGTGTTAGACAGAACCAAGGCATTGCATGGTCCTCGACTCAAGCCTATGGGGAAACTAATTACTCGGCTGTACCTGGGTACTAGACAGTATTGCATGGTCTAAGGACTCAAACCTATGGGGAAACTAGATACTTACAGAAGAATGGAAGTGTTAGACAGAACCAAGGCATTGCATGGTCCTCGGACTCAAGCCTATGGGGAAACTAACTACTCGGCTGTACCTGGGTACTAGACAGAGCCAAGGTATTGCATGGTCCAAGGACTCAAACCTATGGGGAAACTAGATACTTACAGAAGAATGGAAGTGTTAAACAGAACTAAGGCATTGCATGGTCCTCGAACTCAAGCCTATGGGGAAACTAACTACTCGGCTGTACTTGGGTACTAGACAGAACCAAGGTATCGCATGGTCCAAGGACTCAAACCTATGGGGAAACTAGATACTTACAAAAGAATGGAAGTGTTAGACAGAACCAAGGCATTGCATGGTCCTCGGACTCAAGCCTATGAGGAAACTAACTACTCGGCTGTACCTGGGTACTAGACAGAACCAAGGTATTGCATGGTCTAAGGACTCAAACCTATGGGGAAACTAGATACCTACAGAAGAATGGAAGTGTTAGACAGAACCAAGGCATTGCATGGTCCTCGGACTCAAGCTTATGGGAAAACTAACTACTCGGCTGTACCTGGGTACTAGACAGAACCAAGGTATTGCATGGTCCAAGGACTCAAACCTATGGGGAAACTAGATACTTACAGAAGAATGGAAGTGTTAGACAGAACCAAGGCATTGCATGGTCCTCGGATTCGAGCCTATGGGGAAACTAACTACTCGGCTGTACCTGGGTACTAGACAGAACCAAGGTATTGCATGGTCCAAGGACTCAAACCTATAGGGAAACTAGCTACTTACAGAAGAACCGAAGGGTTAAACTAACTATTTACAGAGGAACTAAAGCGTTAGCTAGAATCGAATTGTGATGCGATCCTCGGATTCATGCCTGAAGGATAGCTGATGGTCTCATGAGACCAAATCCAGAACGGAACCAAGGTATTAAGTAAAATATTAAAGTACGGCAAGAAAATGGAAGCATCAATAATTAGAAGCAAAATAGTGAATACTCATTTCAAATAGAAAGTATATAGTTTCGTTACAATGCCCCTGAGGCAAGAAGCAAAATGGAATGAAAAAGAAAGCAAATAACAGTGTCCTATGCCATATGCCATTTCCCTCTAACTCAGTAAGTAAATTGTCTTGAGGAGGCTCGTCAAAAGGCTTCAACCAACACCTAGGGACCTTGTCTCGGAGGGACTACTTCAAAGGGCCCTTCCACAGTAGGGGTAATTGGAGGAACCGTGAGTGTGGCTGGGGGGCTAGCAGAAAGCCTTACCACCTCTTGGGGCACTTCTTGTCCCTCGGTTCTAGCCCCCTCCAACGCTCTATGGGGCTCGGCCCCCTCAAAAGGTTTATCAGCTGCAGATGTGTCCTCAACGGCTCCATTATAACTTTCACTTGCCGTTGGTAATGCAGAGCCCTCCTCAGAAGCAACAGGAACAACCTCGCAAATTACGGAAGGGTAAAATACTTTCTCCGCCCTTCTAAGGTCAGACGAGACATCAACCCCCGCTTGGTTGAGGGCTTCATGCTAGATCTCATAACAGAAGTGCCCGTACACTACAGGAATTTGAGCTTTGAGGGTGGCTTCAGTCTTGGCCACCCCCTGGGCAAAAGCCTCCTCTTCCGCCTGTCCTGCGGAGCGCTCAGCATCTATTCTCGCAAACACCGCCTCATCTTTGGCCCTCACAGCCTAATCCCTGGCATACTCGGCAATACCCCTTGCGCTGACTGCCTCGGCCAACCTTTTCTTCAGGTCGGCGATGTCCTCTTTGGCAATTCGTAGGTGGCCCTCGACATCCTGCCACCGCTTGGTTTGATCCTCAGCCTGCTTCGTAGCCGGGGTTAGGTCAGGGGCCGCGTTATCTCTGGCCTTTGTCGTCTCCTCCAGATTTTCGATCGCCTCTTTTTTAGATCTGCCTCCGATCTCTTAAGGGTCCTCGCAGCCTTCAAGAACTTGTCACGCTCCTGCGTTAAAGCGTTACCTCGGCAAAAGCCTTCTCATCCAGCCTAAAAAGGGCCTGGACAGCCTGCCAACAAAAACAGGTGTGCCGTAAAGAGAAAGGAGGTGCTAAGCAACAAAGTTCAAGTAAGATAAACAGGTATCAGGGGACCCACCATGCCTAGATATCTCTTAAGGTTAAGGGCAACCTCTGGCCCACTCTTGCTCCCAAGTTTAGCCATGTCGGTGGGAAGGAGAGGAGACTTCTCCAGGGCGTCGGCTACGAGGACCCGTAGGTATTAAAACCCTCCTCCCTGTCCGAGGGAACGGGCAGCAGGATTTTAAGGGGCTATTGTGGGGCCTGTAGGCCTAGTTGCCTGGGCCCATCTTGCATTTGGCCCAAGGCCCATGCCGAGGAGGGATGATCGTCCGAGGCTAGTGTACAAAGACCTATACTTTTTTGGACCCCACCGAGGACATCCCTGTCCTCGGTGTACCGAGGCTAATTTTAGGTGGGGGACAGGCCCAGAACAGGTTGTCACCTCCACACTAAATGCGCTCATCTAACCCCCCCTGGCCGCATTAGTGGGGATGTAACCCCTTGATAGGGTAACATTGATCATGATGAACCACTCGAGTACTAATAAGGCCTCTGATGGGACGGACGGTCAGAGGGAAGGCAAATGGATGATCAACAGAAGGAAGAATGGGAGAGGAGGAGGAGAACTACATAAGAAGGGCGAGCAAAGCAGTTTAGGGAGGGGGGAAGGAGAAGGAACCTCCTCGGACAAGTGCCGAGGAGCTACCCTTAGTTGTAAATTGGGTTCACTCCCCTTCAATGGCGAAAAATGGCTTGTGTTCCATTGCTAGTCTGTTAGGACCTAACCCTTTGTCCCACTCTCTAGAAATGTATTGTTAGGGAACCTTTCTAAACTGAGTCCCTACACTAATAATAAAAGCTAATGTGGTGAATTATTTTACTATTTTACCTAATGTAAATATTTCAAGTTTCTACATTTATCCATCAACTTCTTCATAATAGATTTTGTAAATATTTTCACATGTAATTTGTAAATAGTTTTTGTAGGGACCAGATTTGGGACACTTCTTTAGGTTGAGAGAGTGAACCTAAGCCCAGCTTGCCCTTTAATGAATTTATAGAGAGTGGGCTCAAGAACTAGGCCCTAGTAAGGGGTACAACTGCCCTGCATGGTTGCATGTGGATTTATCAACTTAAACATGGGTTGGGATGCACAATGATGCTCCTCGGACTGGTCTTCCGAGGCTTGATGTTCTTATTACTTCTTTTAAGATCGATTAAAAAGGTTCAGAGGGCACAGGTCACTACCGAACTTCTTAATGCCGATCTTTCGTTCCCCTTTCAGGAGAGACTCCTTACGTTATATACCTTTCTAAATTGATCCTAACCCTCCATTTGTTGATCAGTCAGGCCACCACTTGAGAGCCTATCCCATCAGCCGCATCCCCATTCCTCTAGTGGGTTGTAGCACCTAAGGCAGCACTGTTCAGGAGTCCTGTCCTCGTTAATGCGGCCAGGACGTTAGTTGAGGGCATTCAATACAGAGGTGACAGCTCGCCTAAGGCTTGTTCCTTCGCCGTGCTCCCGTCGCCGACGTGTGGTACTAGACCCTTTCCTCCTCAGATATTCAAGAAGACCCCTCTTTGGTGGGGTGGTGCTCGTGTTCTTCCGAGGTCTCAGATGCTCGAGGACGGGGCCATCCTCAGATATGTTCCTCGGGGACCGGTCCTCGCGCTTTCATCCTTGGATCCCTCATACATCCTTGGTGCGGGCCCCTGGGCCTGGCTTGGAGTGGGCCAAGGCTGCCTGATTTTCTGGCCCCACAGTTTTATAGTTACAATTTCATTATGCATTTTCAATTTATGTAAATTTATAAGATTTGCTTAGGGGATCTTTTTTTTCCTCCCTCTAAAGGTTAATGCTAAATTATAGCATCATCTTCCAATCATTAAAACATTGATTACTACATTAACAAAATTGCCAAAAACGGATGATAATTATGGAATACTAGCCTCTGAGTATGCGTGTGTGCATGTGCTCAGAGGCTCTTCTATTTTTTTGAATAAAAGTTAATAATTTGCATCAATTATAATTTTGGATTACTATATTTTCCAATCACAGAAAAAAAAAAAAAAAAAAAAAAAAAAAAAAAAAAAAAAAAAAAAAAAAAAAAAAAAAAAACACTAGGGGTGTGACCCATGCAAATTATTAACTTTTACCAAAAAAAATTGAAGAACCTCTGAGCATGCACTTATAAAGCTTCTCATATTTTAAAACATAATTTTCCTTTAAAAAAAAAAACAAAAACAAAAGGTGCATTCTCAAAAGAGAAAACCAAAATAATTTAGAGGTGCTTTCCAATTAAACCTCACTTTTAAATTTTTCAAAACCAAATCCTATGCTTTCAATAACATTTTGATCAAACCATAAAATCCATTACAAATAGAGTTCTTGATGAAAAATACCTAAGCAAAACAATTTTGCATAGCTTGAAGTGAAATTGTTCATATACAATGGACATATATGTTGAAATAACCACACGACATCATTGTGTTTAGATCTCAAGTTATGGTTTGAATTGAAACATTTTTAAGAGTATAGTGTTTAGTTTTAAATTTTTGAAAATGTAGAATTTAATTTAAAACCATCATTAAATCATAGGGTTTAAAATATAATTTGTCCCTTTTTCTTAGGAAGGATGTACTCGATGCAAGTTGAATTAGAATGAGAAATAATTAACAGTATATAAACTGTAAACTTTGATATATATATATATATATATATTAAAAATAAAACTTAAAAATTGTCTATTTTTATGTAAGATGGTCCAACAATAACAAAAAAAATGTTGGTGTTTGATGCTTGAGATTCAAGTGATAGTGCAATGGTATTAGCATCTTTTGTGGTGCTCAATGTTTGGGACTCTAATCCAACCTCTCATCTCCCCCACTACTTAACTAATGTAGATGACTTTTTTTGTGCTCTTGGGCCAAGGTTTTTGCATTGAGTGTGGGAGTTAAGCCTGGTTCTTTTGGTGGGATTTCCCTAGAACTAGTCTACGCATAATGATTGTTAGTCCAAAAGTTTTATTAGCAATTGTAAATAGTTATGGTGGCAGACCTAATAATGTAAATGAAAAAGGAATCTTTGCAAAATTTAGACTAAACAGAGCCCGAACTCTAACTTACACAACCTTGTCACCTCTATAGGGCTGTAAAGTTATGTGATTTGGAAAGTAGGTCAAAATAACTACATTTTCTAATGAGAATATAGAGGGTTTGATTTTTTATGTGAGGGAGGGAAAAGGTTGCCCAAAGATGCACGTTATTTTTGTCGTATACACTACCATATTTTTCTCAAGTTTCACTTCCTCTTTCCTTTTTCTCTCTTATTTCACTCTTAATTCCTTGTTCTGATCGCCTTGGTTACCTAGTCCCACTGTTTATGGGTAATGGTCGTATATATACCCAAGTCAAGTCTATGTGATTTCTCCCTTTTACCCTTGTTTTTACCAACTATTTTGTTTGTTGTAGACACCCAGCATGTTTAATGTGCCACCAACATCTGACAGTTGGCAACTAGGTTCAATCCCACTACTCAACTCTACTATAAACCTCTTTGACTTTTTGGTAAAAGCCAGTCCACCATACACCATTACCTCTCTCCCTCTTCCCAGAATGGTGAAGCCCTAATTAATTCCTTTTGTCTTCACTCTTTAGCATGCATCAAACAATTCCTACCAGTTTCTTGCGAGATACCAAAACTAGGTCTTTCCCCCTCTGTAGACACTGCATTTTGTACCCCTTACGACTTAGGCCCTCATTCTCTAATGATGCTAGAATTCTAAAGCCCAAGGTTGGTTTAGGGCCCAATTAGATGAAAATTGACTTAAGGAAAGTTTTTATGGAAAAATATAACCTATTTTTGGAACATATAAACTACTTTTGGGAAAAGAAAGGCCACGAAAACCCTAGGGTGTGAGTACGCATACATGCATATGTGTACGCATGCACATGCATGCTAGGGTTCTAGAAATTATGAAAGATAAGTTTTCTACATTTAAACTTGGTTTGAAATGAATCACACATCGTTTGGGAACCGCGCCAAACCCTTATTTTTTGACTATATAAAGCTAAAAAATGTACTTTTTTCAGAAAGGAGGAATTCCAGTGGTAAAACACACACAAGATTCACTAGAAAATAGTGAATTAAATAGGGAGTTTTTCACAAAACATCCTCAGGTCAATTTTGTTTGATTAGGACATTTTCTAGTCTTGATCTTTGAGTTCTAAGTTTACTAATCCATCTTTGATTTGCTTGTGAATAGATTAACTGAGGGGAACGGTCAAAATCAAGCTCTAGAGAGTTCTAATGTTGAGGTAAAATTTCTAAATTTGGCTCTTCTTTTTTCTTTACTTTTCCTTTGATCTTGTGTTTATATATATGTTTTGATTGCTTTAATATGTTTGTTTAGCTTAGGTTTATTTTGTGTTTATGTTTGAGGCATGTTAGGTTGTTAGTTTTCTTCTTTTTGTTGTGTTTTCTTTGCTTTCTATTCTAGTTTTCTAGGCTTAGGGTTCAGGTTTGTATGTGTGTGCATGCAGCTTGTATGCATACGTATACTTGTAGTATGCGTATGTATACAGCTGGGCAGCGTACGCATGCCTTATGTATGCGCATGCATACTCTTACCTAGAAACCCTAATTTTGTTTTTGTTTGTTTCCCTTTGTTTTATCCACCTGCTTTACCATTTGTTTAACTTTAGCCTTTATTTTGGTCTTTGTTTCTCTGTTTCATCTTGTTTTGTTTTGTTTTATCCTTCTGATTTTTTATTAGGGTTCTAAATTGTGTGAATACCATGAACATGCATTGATGTATAGGTGCTGTGATGCAGTGAGGTAAGTCATGCATTCACATGAACATGCATTGGATTTAAATGATAAGCATGATGTGATGAATGGACATGTGAAAGCTCGAAAATGTGTTGAAAACACAAGAGCTATTTAGACCCCCAAATCAAAGTTACGGCTTGGTTGATTTTAGAGTAACTTAATACTAAGTGCGGAATAATGTAAACACAAGCGTATTAGCAAGAGAACTACTCTAATCCATATTTAAAGCAACACATCAGTAAAAATGAAATGAACAAGAGTAGGGAAGAGAAATGCAAACACAGATAACATTGAAACGTTTTATTGAAGAGGAAACCGAAGAACTCGGCGAAAAACCTCTCTGCCACCCTCAAAGCAGAAATCGATCCACTAGACAATCAGTTGGGATACATAGGTGAGCAAGAGACCCTCCAAGCCTAATCTACCCTTTGTACTTAGGCCCTCCAAGCTCCTACTCCAACAAGGCTTCTCGAAACCGTGTCTTGTCTAGCTCTCCGAATCTTGCAACAAGCTCCATGTTGCATTTGCCATCCTTGGCTTCTTCCAATGCTTCCCAGTAGCACCAGAACTTCACTTGACACTTTGAAAGGGTGTGATAAGTGTTTGGGCTATCAACCTCTCAATGTTATGGAAATGGAGAGGTAGGAGTTGAGGAAGTTCCCAAAACAAATGTGTAGAGGATTGTGAGTATAACAATCTCTAACTCTCAAGGTGTTTGGCTAGGGTTTTCTCTCAAAAGCACTCCTCAACATTTGTAGGTAATGTGGGTATAAATAGTGTAGGCACAGAAAATGTGTATTAGACTGGATAGGCTGGCAAAACAGAATGTCTCGCGGGTGTCTTGTGAGAAGGCCTTACCCACGAGATACTCGCGAGACACTGCTATCTCCATCTGGCCTGACTCTTCACATTCCAACATGTGCAAGACACATGAGATACTTCACATGATGCTAAGTCGCGAGCTACCCGCAAAAACTTCTTCAATCTTCAAATACTTAAGTCTTCACACCACTCTCTCTATCACACAACCTTGACAATGAAATCTCACAATAAATACAGGGTACAAATGATTGATTAAAATTACAATCAAATTTGGCACGGAATATAAACTAACAAAGACACATAATTGTAAATAACAACTTTACAACATGAATATGCTTGGTTGAATACCATGTCTTTGATGTATAGATGTTATAATATGTTCGTTTGTTTCTGCCTTACGATGTTTCTACCCTTGGATATGCTCTCTTAATGCCATGATAGATAAATGTTATATTTGGGGATAATTATGCCATGTTGATTGCTTTAGATGCATGCTAGTGTGTATGTGAGTTAGAATAATGTGTTAAATATGCCTTTAATGAGATTAAGACTTGGAACACAATAAGTGGAAGCTGGCCTTCTGGTTTGGTGGGTGTAGACACTGCATTTTGTACCTCTTATGACTCGGGCCCCCATTCCCCAATGATGGTAAAATTCTAAAGCCGAAGTTTGGTATAGGGCAAATAAATGCCACGGAAACCCTAAAGCTGCGTACACAGGTTTAATATATGCGTATGGATACACGGGCCTGTGTACGCAACTAGGGTTCTAGCTTCTCTCCGATATTTAGATTCGGCCATGATCATTTAGTCTCACCAGGATTCAGATTCGACCACAACCATTTAATCCTAATAGCCTCTCTCTAAGATTCAGATTCGACCATGGCCGTTTAGTCTCACTAGGATTCAGATTCGGCCACGTCCGTTTAATCCTAACAACCTCTCTCTGATATTCAAATTTGGCCATGTTCGCGTAAAATAATCTGCAAGCGCACAGAATCGTAACAAGTAGTAAAGTGTTTTTAGAAAACGAATGTCGAACCCACAGGGATTAACTATGTTATTGAATACCGAATTTTACTAAATTAAGTACTATTTGGAAAATCGAAAATAGATGGAACGTTCTACTATTTGAATTAAATTAAACTATTTAATAAAAATAAATCTACGAATAAAAAGAATTAACAAAGCGTAAAAATCTAACAGTGTAAAAATATAATAAGAATGGATCTAGAGCAGTTGATTTCACCTAACAAATCCCACACAATTTATTCTTCCTAATTATTAAATTCTAATAATCTCCCGTTGATGATTAAAAATTCCTTAAGTATTCAATATCTTCTCTCGAATAATTTTAAAAATATCTTCAACTAACAATTCCATATCTCTATGTGAATTTAATTAATTGGAGACTTATTACGTACTTTGAATTTTTTGAAAAATCACACTAGTCGCGATAAAGCATCTCTACTTTCGCTCAACTAATGGTGTTTAATTCTAGAACTAAAATAACAAATCACCTCTCGGTCTCATTGTAATTCAATTGATCAAACCATAATTCGTAAAAAATAGTAAGCATTAAGAATAAAATTAAACACTCAATCATGGAAATATTAAAAATAAAATAATTCAGAATATAAATTGTGTGTTCATTGATAGACTACATCAACGCTCTAGAAAATAAAATTTAGTTCATAATAAAACTGAAAAGAAAACAAATAAAACTTATGTCTTTCATCTGATGGTTGATCAACATGAAACTCTCGCCTTTGCCCTCAGATCCTCCTCTTCAGAAAGACTCCTAAAAGAAAAATCTTCAATGCGGCAGCCCCCTTTTCCTCTCAGGTTTTCTCTTCTTTTCTTTCTTTTTACCCTAAAGAGCCTTTAAATAGGTCAAGGAATCCTATTCCCGTTTGGAGAAAATCCCAGATTTTTAAGCTTCATTTAACCGACGATTTTGGCCCATTTAACGTCAGAATTCGGACTTTTGGTAAACTACAAAGTTGTAGCCCTTTAAGTTAACTTTCCAGACCAACTTGAATCATCTCGATTGGATATCTGAGCCCAAAGTTATGCTGAAAATACTAACTGATATGCAGGCTGGAATCCTAATCCGAATTGGACTTGGATTTTGTACAAAATTCCTTTGATTCCTTGCTCTTCTCATTCCTTCAAAGCACAAATGAATAGATAAATATAAATAAAAAAAAATCAAATCAAATCAAAAAAAAAATAAAGGAAAACTAACAATTTTAATAAATAAGAGGATAATAAAAATCATGTAAAAATTACACTTATCAGGCCACGACCATTTAATCTCACTAGGATTCAGATTTGACCATGACCATTTAATCCTAATAGCCTCTCTTTGAGATATAGATTCAGCCACAACCGTTTAATCCTAATAGCCTCTCTTCGAGATTCAAATTCGGCCATGACCATTTAGTCTCACCAGGGTTTAGATTTGGACACGACCGTTTAATACTAAATGGTTCTCTTTGAGATTCAAATTCGGCCACGACCGTTTAGTCTCACCAAGGTTCAGATTTGGTCATGACCGTTTAATCCTAACAACCTCTCTCCGAGATTCAGATTCGACCACTACCGTTTAGTCCTATTTTTTCCAAAATTACCCTCACTCAAAATCGCACTGTTTTCACATTTTCAATCATCTCAAAATTTTCCATCCTTATCATGCATAGTCTCTCATATTTACCTAGCTTTTCGTTTAATTTGGTTAGAGTTCCATGTGTTTTCATAGCATCCAACATATGTAAGTTTTCCAATGCTACTTAAACATGTGGACAAATCTATTTTTCCAGCATCATCATGGCATAAATGATAAAGACATTAAAAAACATATATGCAAAAATACCAAAAAATAAAATAAGAGCTAGCATGCTTTCCTACTAACATACTTGCTAAAAATAAAAATAAAAAAAGAAAGTAGACATTGACCTCAAGTGCAGGACTAGAGACTGAAGTTATGGATTGAAGTTGAAAGCTGGACCGACTAGACCGCAACTTGCTCTAGAGTTTTTTTTTTTTTTTTTTTTTTTTTACTTTTTTAATTTTTAATTTTTATTTTGTTTTCTGGAAGTGAGAATTCAAAGATATGGAAATGAAATGGTGAAAATGAGGCTTTAGGGCCCATTTATAGAGCTTTTATAGCCTGGACTGCCTGGCGCAACTTGAAGGGCCGCCAGGTCTACCTAGCACACCTACAAGGGCTGCTAGTCAGTGTTGACCCGGTCAACATTGACCGATTGACCTTTGACCAAAAAAAAAAAAAAAACTAGAGCTTCTTGTCCATTGCTGAGTAAATTGTTTCTAGATTAGTTGCAACAGCTCAACCATGTCAAGTAAAACCGATCTCAACCCATGAACAGTGCAGTTTCTGCATGCAATTTTGGGGCAACAAAATGTGGAGTCACGTTCTTTATTCGACACCTTTCATTGCACTCGAGATGTTAGATAAAGAAGGGGCAACTGTAGACATCGTATTGTGTCCACCCTCGATTTGCGTGCTAGACCCTGAAAATTTCAAAAATATTATCTTTTCTCCATGGGGCCGTGGAAACATCTAGAGTGACGTGACACAACCTGTTTGGGCATCGAAGCACTCGAAGTGCCATTTCAAGTCAAATTGACCAAAATGCCCCGGCCAACCCTAGGTTGATCGAAAGTCAAAGTTGGTCATAATCATCCCAAAATGATATTTTTCATGTTTCAACATCAAACCCGAGCTACTCAGATATTTTTGAAAATTTTGACCTAGTTTGACTTGAAGTTAACTCCCAAGGGCACTAGAAACCCTAATTTTGATTCGAACATCAAAATGAGTTGGGACCAACGCCATTATAAATATTATCAAATTCCCTTTTCAACCATTATTTTTGGGTCGAAATTGGAGTTCAAACGGTTGAGATGTCCAAAAAATTGTAAAAAGCACGTTAGCACGCTTCTTGAGGCCATAACTCTTGACCCAACCGTTGGATTTTCAATTTCTGTAGATTTCTGGAAACTAGACATTTATATCTTTCTAGGGTCACCAAGATTATCTCAATCCGAGTCTAGGAAGGCCTTCAAATATGCGTTCGAAGTTAAACCGAGATATGGCCAAAATTATTGACATCAACAAGGTGGCTGGCAGCTCTTAAAGGTGCGCTGGTAGCTGAAGGGTCACTTTTTCAATATAAATACCACTAGACCCCTTATTTTGTGTGTGTATATATATATATATATAACAATTTTCTGGACAGTTTTGGGCAGATTCTCTCTCTTTTCTCTCTTATTTCTCTCCCAAACACATCAAAACATATCAAAACACCTTTGAACACCAAAAATTCTCACATTTTCTCTACAATCTTCAAGGTAGTGTTCTTGCACCTAATCTTTTTCTCCTTGGTTCCATACCTTAGATTTGGGGTTAGGGGTGTGAATCTAGCTTTTTAGCGACAATCCACACCCTTTTTCCTTTCTTGCTCTTCCTAACTTCTTTTTGCTTAATAAAATGTTCTACTTGCTTTTCCTAGCATGTTTTTATAGCTTTCCTAGGATGTCCACTTGCTTTTTGCCATGATTTATCGCTTTTATGTTATTGGCCTAGCCTTCTTGGGTTAGGATATGTCTACTTTCAATGTTTGTGCTTAGATCCACATGTTTTTTGGCTCCTTTTCATGTTTATGCTTAGATCCATATGTTTTTAGGCCTTTTTTCATGTTTGTGCTTAAATCCACATGTTTTTAGGCTTCTTGCCATGTTTATGCTTAGATTTATGTTCATATGCTTAGATCTACATGCCTTTTGTGTTCTTTGCCTTGTTTGTGCTTAGAGAGTTAGTGTTTAGATCTATGTTCATGTGCTTAGATCTATGTGTTTACGTGCTCCGTGCCATGCTTGTGTGCTTGGATCTATGTTGGTTGCTATGTCATGTGCTAATTTAGCTCTTTTGTCCCTTGTTATCACTCTTTCTTGCTTTTTAGCCCTTCCAGTGGGGTGTAGATTTAGATCCTGTGGTCTAGGCCTACATTCGTACAACTAGGCCTATATTAAAGGGTTTAGATCTTTTCCTTTATGCATATACATGTTTCCTTGCTTGCTTTTATGCTTTATATAAATGTGTTAGGCTCTCAAGATCTAGGCTTTGTTATGTGCTTTGTGCCCTTTGTGGGTTTGTGCTTAGGTGGCTACATCCGACCCTCTTAGGGTTTGTTTGGATGTGACCACCTATGTGATACACCTTCGTGGTGTCATTATGCCAGATTCACACCTTTGTCCACCCCATATGATGTTGATATGCTTGCCTTGCTTGCTTTGTGCCACCCATTTGGCTTTCTTTGCTTTTATGCTTTCTTGTTGCACACTGCCTACATGTTCATGCATGAGTCTATGTGTCATCCATACTTCAGTCTAATGGAGCTACGGACACTCGATCCAAACCTACATTTGTTCTCCTAGGACACTTCCTTTTGTTTGATAACATGTTTGTTTGCCTCTTCATGTGTTTCACATGTTTGGTTGCCCCCGTTTGGCATCTTTTCCTAGCTTGTCTTTAGCATGCTTTTCCTTTTGTTTGTTTCTTTGCTTGTTTGCTGGCTTGTTTCTTTTTGTCTTTGCATGTACACATACGGAGTGAGGATGCTTGGAGCAATAGGTGCGACCTCCTAGGTGCAAGCAAAAAGGGCAAGGATGCAAGGAAGAAGATGCAAGCCCACAAAGGGCAATGATCAGTAGATTATGTGGCCTAGCCCCTCTAGAGTAGTCTTCTCTTTCCCCTCTCTTTAAGCCTTTTCTTTAGAGCACGTATTAGGGTCCCCATCCATATACCCCATTTTATTTTCCTACTCCTTGCTTAGGCCATGTTCCATGGGTATGGTAATGTCTGTTTACCTTTCCTATACCTTGTTGAGCCATATCCTTGGAACGTTGGCAATGTCTAGTTTATTTTCTTGCTCTATGTGATAGCATTGTGCATGATGCATGAATATATATATATATATATATATATATATATATATATATATCTACCTACGTGTGTGTGGGTGATTGTGCACTTTGTGATGTAAAAATACATGTTTGTATCGCTATAAAACAAACACAGCGGAAAATTAACGGTTCTACTTCATTTGCAATTGATAACATGTGCTATGTAAGTTTCAGAATATAAGAACAATAGAGTGTACTTTGAAGCGTTGAAATTCAAAACCAAAAGATTAGAAGCACTTGGGAACACTTTTAATCTTCACTCCAATTCCACTTGATGCCCAAGAAGTGTGGTCTCTCAATCAGTTATATGTGTATGCTCAAGAGAGAATTAGAGAGTGTCCAACACTCACATTCTTACCATTTCATGTTCTTACTAAAAATTCTATATGTTTCTCTGCTTATAACTGATTATCTAATTGGGCTAGCCTTTTGGGCCTTTTGGGCTTTTCCAATTGGGCTTTAGTATGTGACTTGGAGTGGGACCAAAAGGGAACAAATAAGACACTAGCTCCAACTGGACTAGGTTTATTGACCCTTTTTACTTTCTTTCCTTTTTTTTCTTCATTTATTTGATTCTGCTGGGAGTAGACACCTCATTTTGTACCCAGTTAATAACCTTTAATCGCTGGTCCTAGTGGTGAGCTTGATATGTCTACAAATGGTAATTGAAATTATCTTGATAGTTTGGAAGTAATCACAACTCAGAAGTGCTTAAATTGCTTTGAAAACAATGGTGAAAAATGACCTTTGCAAACTGTTTTGAACATAATTTTAAAACATAGAGAATATTTAAGTGACGTTTGTTTCATTGGAAAGTAGAAATCTTGGGCTTCAATTTGAATATAAATTTTGCATGATTTGGATTTATAATGAGTGAGTTATGAACGTTTGAAGTTGGACCAACAGTGTAGTCAAAATTAGGGTTCTTGGAAAGCATACGTACGCATGGGGGTAAGGGTGTGTACACAGACTTGACCCTGTGTACGCAACCTTGTTTTCAGTTTTAGAGGCCCAAAAACTTACTCTTTAATGTGGGCTGGACCCTAGACCCTTGGGGATGTCTAAAGGCCTTTAAAAAGCTCCGAAAACCCTAGTTTTAATATATAAATATAACCTTATGCCTCCAAACTCAAACCCTAGCTAGAGAGAGAGTATTTTCACCACCTTTCTTCCAAGAGCACTTCTTCCACCTTGAATCTTCTATAACCCTAGCACTACACACGATTTTGTCTCTAAAAAAACCTTTCTATATTTCTTAATAAAGCTTTAGAGAGAGAGAGAGAGAAAGTGTGTGTGTGTGTGTGTGTGTGTGTGTGTGTGTGTGTCTATGAACTCCATGGTGAATCTTTTTTCTTATTTATATATTTACACAGCCACATTTTTTATCCATAAATCCTCTCTCTCTCTCTCTCTCTCTCTCTCTCTCTCTCTAAGACTTATTTTCATAAAGAAATCATTTTCCAATTTTTTTTCAAAAGAGCTTTTCAAGAACATCTTCATATTGAGTTGCAACTAACAAAGAACTGTTGCGTTCTTTGATTCCCTTGATATCTCATTGATTGTTGTTGTGTATGCACTAAGGGGCCGGTTAAATATCTACCAAGTTGTGATCCATAAGAAATGTGAGTTTCTCTCTATGGCTCTTCCTTAATTTGGATTTTTTATAACTTGTGTTCTTGTTGTTCTTAAATTGATTTATGTGTTATGCATGCTTAGAAATATGATTTGAATTGTTTGATTTTGATTTGTTATGTCTCACCATGTTTTGATTGAGGAGTTGAATTAATATATGAATATGTGAATCTATTTAAACATGTGAAATCTTTCTGGATTTATGTTTCTGAGTGAACATGCGCACAGATGCTAAAGGTGCGTACACATGCTCAGAAAGATGTGTACGCATCCTTTTCCATGCATACGCAGGATGCATATGTATGTTGACCTAGAAAAATGCATAATCTTTGTTTTAATTGCATGATTGATTTGTTGTGATATTTTCCATGTTTATTTATTCTATTTGACTCGAATTAGGTTAGAATATTCTAATTAATTTCTTGCCATGATTTTCTCCCTGATTTTTCCATGATATATATTTGACATGTTTAGAATAGGATGTTTCCTTTTAAATGCATAATTTTATTTTGTTTGATTTAATTTGTCATTATTTGAATATTTGACAATAGATACCACATTTTTTCTGCTCTCGATTTGCGTGCCGAACCCCAAAAATTCCATAAATATTAACTTTCTTCCATGGGGCCACAGAAACATCTAGATTGATGCGGTGCAACTTGTTTGGGCATTGGAGCACTCAAAGTGCTGTTTCAAGTCAAATTGACCAAAATGCCCCTGGCCAGCCCTAGGTCGACCAGAAATCAAAACTGGTCAAAATCATCCCAAAATAACATTTTTTTTTGTTTCTACATCAAATCCGAGCTACTTGATGATTTTCGTTAGATTTGACAAAGTTTGATCCGAGGTTGACACTTGGGGGCCCCAAAAACCCTAATTTTGATCTGACCATTAGAACGGGTTAAGACCAACGTCACCACAAAGATTATTAAATTCCTTTTCCAATGATTATTCATGGGTCGAAATTGGAGTTAAAACGGTTGAGATATTCTGAAAACTGTGCAAAGTGCGTTAGGTTGCTTCCTGAGGCAATAAATTTTGATCCGACCGTTGGAATTCCATTTTCCTTAGTGTTCTAGAAACTAGACATCCTGATATTTCTGTTGACACTAAGATCAAAACAATCCAAGTCCAGGAAGACCTTCAAAAAAGGCATCCAGACCCCTAGACCCCCCTCAGACAAAAAAAAAAAAAAAAAAAGAAAAAGAAAAAGAAAAAATTTTTTGGGCATTTTGGAGCATTTTTTTGGGCATGTTCTCTCTCTTTTCCTCTCTAAATTCTCTCCTAAACACATCCAAAAATCTTTGATTCCTCTCTTTTCTCAACAATCAAGAGGTAGTGTTCTTGCACTATTTTTCCTCTCCTTAGTCTTAAGACCTTGGATTTGAGGTTTTAAGGCTGTAGATGTAGCTTTTTAGCTACCATCTATACCCTTTGCTTTATCTTGTTTCATAACTTGCTTTATTGTTTTCCTTAGTATATCTTTGCTTTATCTTGCTTCCTAGCATGTTTTATAGCTTTCCTAGCACGTGTCCTTGCTTTCTAGCATGTTTTATTGCTTTGATGATGTTGGCTTAGCCTTCTTGGGCTAGGATATGTCTAAATACCTTGTTTGTGTTTAGATCTACATGTCTAGGTGCTTTTTACCACGTTTTTTTTAGATCTACTTGTTTTCATGCTTTTTGCCATGTTTGTGCTTAGATTTGCATATCTTTGTGCTTTTTGCCTTTTCCATGTGCTCCTTGCCATGTTTATGCCTAGATCTATATGTTCATATGCTCCTTGCCATGTTTGTGTTTAGATCTACATGTTGGGTGCTATGCCATGTGCTTTTATAGCCTTTATGTCTCTTGATATAGCCTTTAGGTAGGGTGTAGATCTAGATCTTGTGATCTAGGCCTACATCCATACACCTAGGCCTATATCAAAGGGTTTGTATCATTTCCTTTATGCATGTGTATGCTTGCTTGCTTCTATGCTTTATATCCATGCTTGCCTATCTAGATCTAGGCTTTACTATGCTTTGTGGCCTCCGTGGGCTTGTGCTTGTCAGTCTTTGGGGCCACTTTCTTGTGTGGCTACACCTGTCCCTCTTATAACTTGTTTGGATGTAACTGCTTGTGAGACACATTTATGTGATGTTGGTGTGCTTGATACACACCTTTCTCTGCTCCATGCGATGATGTTATGATTGCCTTGTTTGCTTTGTGCCACCCGTTTAGCTTTCTTTGCTTCTTTGCATCTTTGCACGCTTGCCTACATGTTCATGCATGAGTTCTTACTTGCTGGTGTCATCAAGCTTAATTCCTACTATCTTGTATGGGTTCACACCTATCTTTGATACACGAGACCCTAAGTCCCTTTAGGATTTTGCTTAATGGCATGTGTGTCGTCCATACTCCAATCCAATGGAACTATGGACACCTGACCTAAACCTACATTTATCCTCCTAAGACACCCCCTTTTGTTTGATAACATGCTTGTTTGCCCCCGTTTGGCTCTCCTTGCTAGTTCATCCCTCTGCATGCTTTCTTTCTAGTTATTTCTTTGCAACTTGTTTCCTTTGTCATTGCATGTACATGCATGGAGCGAGGATGCTTGGAGTGAGGGCACGACCTCCAAGGTGCAAGTAATAAGGGCAAGGACGCAAGCAAGAAGATGCAAGCCCAAAAAGGGCAATGTTCAATAGATTAGGAGGCCTAGCCTCCCTGAGTGGTTACATCTTTCCCTCTCTCTCTTAGCCCCTTATCTAGAGTATTATAATAAGGTTTCCTCTCCATGTACCCTTTATCTTTCTTGCACCTTGCTTGGATCGCGTTTCCTAGGTATGGCAATGTCTGTTTTACATTTCTTGTACCTTTCTAGGCCGTACCCTTGGGATGTTGGTAATGTCTATTTTACTTTCCTACTCTATGTGATAGCATTGTGCATGATGTATGTATATCTATATATGCTTGTATATAGGTAATTGTGCACTTTGTATGATAGACCCTCATGGCAATGTGAGTAACCCTCTCTAGCCATGAGTGATCTTAACCATGTAGAGTAGGTATGTGCCCAAGGCAATTGCTGTAGGTGCATATTCACACTATATTGTGTGCATAATCATTATGGTGTGATCATCTCGATCCATGTCACCAAGTGACATTGGTTTCCTCGTGTATGCAATACGCATCAATATGTTTGATATTTTGAGGGGCTCTGACTTGTCCTAGCACGAGCATGTTGGCGCGCACCGTATACATAGGCATGAAACCTTGGCACCAAATGCGAAACTTTGTTGGATTTTCGCTGTGAAAATAGGGCACCTCTATTGTCGTATTCTCATAGCGAAAGCTTGGTGAGAATAGTATTTTGTGTGCTATGACGCACCTGAGGTGAAGTGCTACCAGATTTTTGCCACGAAAATTAGGCGAAATGCTAACTAATTTTCGTTGTGGAAATTTGGCACCGATTCCAAACACACTAGGGAAGCACCAATTGAGACCACACCCTTTTCGAAACCCAACCTCAAAGCCAATTCGTTTGAAGCCCTGAAAGCTAATGTCAATAGCTCATTTTTAATTACCAATGTCCTTAAATTAAGATTTTACCAAAACAAAGGATTGTTCTTGGACAGGCGTTGTGGGGTGCCTAACACTTTCCCTACACAAAACTAGACTTCTGAACTCAAGAATCTAGATTTTTTATCCACCCATATTATATTAGGAAAAATGACCTTTTTCTTAGTCTAGAGTCAGTAATAAAATCAAATAGAGTCAAGTGAACAATCACACCTTAGAAAATACCCAATGATTAATGCCAACTTCACTTACCTTTGGTAACTCCATTAAAATTGACTTATTTTCCAATCACACACCAGAGGTATAACCCTCCTCCACAGCACCTGAGCTCCCAATCCTGTACACTTTAGGCATTCGTGAGCATCGCTGCAATGGGTGGTCGAACTGTTGCGAGGCATCAACAGACTGGCAACTTTGCTGGGGACATTTAGAGAGTTTAGCCTTTAGAGCTTTTGATAAGATCTTAATACTTGGACATTGGCTTTCAAAAACGTTGAAATTGGCATTAGTCTTCGGGGCTTTCCTTTTGAAAAATGCTTTTACATACTTAGTAAACTATCTTCAAAACTCAAAAAAAAATTTCCAATTTTTTTCCAAATGGTTTTTGTAACTGGCTTTAAGGTATTTTTGTATGTGTGAAGCTTTCCTACTTTTGTAAAGCATGCTTTACAACTTTCCTTCACATGTGCAAACCTAGGGTAGTAGATTTAATTTCTATTACAATTTTATCTGTTCATATATCTATTGTGCTTGGAAAGTCTTTCCCCTTTCATTTCAAAATGCATGACATCACCCCTCATATTGGGTTGAACCTAGACTCAGCATTGGAGGCGAATGCCAGATGCACATACCCTAAATAGGTTAATGGGTGGACAGGAGTAGCTGAAAAGAACCCTTTTGCGCTCTATCCCATAACTTTCATGAAGGGAAGGATTAGATGATCGAGTTCCCCCCTAAGAATAGGACCAACTTACCAATTAAGCTGTGTCTCATATAGTTGGCCTAGACTAAGTCAAAACCCATGAGGACTAGAAAGAGCCAAAGCCAAGTGAACATCCAAGCCTAGGGTAGGATATCCTTCTTAGGATTTCTTTCAAAATGTGTTTAGGGGAAAGTGTCCAGTTTTCGTTTGCAGGTTTGCGCTTTTTACTTGTGTCAAAGAGTTATGCTCTACTCTAGGTTCTATCCATCTTGCTTTCATAGCATCTGTGATTAATCCATAGGGAAAAGCAACCCCGTTGCTTACGCATTAGATCATACCTAGTCCCTAAGGGTTTCGATCCCTACAAGGGCATGCATGCATACACTAATGGCTCCATCATGTAAATGTGAACAGATACAATTTGTGGCAAGTAGCCGAAACTTTGCACCCAGGAGGACATTGCCAAGAGTCCAAGATCTTCTCCAAGAAGGCAAGGCCATCTCGAATGAAGCCTCTTCATTGTAAATTTGAATTTCCTTGTAATATAAAAGGCCCACTGCTGGAGCCATCGTTTATAGCCCATGATTTAGGGGCATTGTAAAAAACCAAAGTTTTGTAAAAGCATTGCTTTCTTTGTAATCAAAAGAAAAGGCTCTATCCCACAATTTCAAGCATCATATGAAAGCTCTAGTTACTTGCCAAGCTTGTGCATTAATTCTGCATCACCATGGAAACTAACCATGATAAAAATCCGCTTAAGGGTCTAAGCTAGTATTTCAAAAATGATAGGTGCATTTTAAATAAGCAAGAACCTAAACTAACTTCGTATTTGCTTTTTGTTTCCTCATTGTCAAATTTTCAAATGTAGCCCATTTCTTTCCCATCCTATTCTTTTCCTTTATAGGATTATAAAGAGAAAATATTGCTTAAAGGAAATAGTCCAAGTTACCATCTCATCGTGATCCTATCATCACTAAGTCTCGTGCTAAAGAGATGTCTACTAGTGGTCTTTCCCCCATCGAGGAAAACACTCTTGAGATCACTCTTCTAAAAGAGAAGATGGCCAAAATGATGCGCATGATGTAACAGCTAGTTGTAGGAGGGAGCTAAGATTTGTTTGGTCTCACTCTGGAGGGCTCTACGTCTCGATCTGAAAAATGAGGCCTAGCCACCACCAGATCCAAATCAAGGCCAAGCCACACTACTATTCGTCCCACAAAGGGGTGACCAAGAATTGAATCCTCCTAAGGATAAGACCTCAAAGTTTGGCTATGGTTAGGTCAAAAGTCAAGTGGATACCTTAACAGAGAAGATATGTATCATAGAGGGCTCCGGTGCCTGAGGAAGTGTCGATTTGGACAGCTTGACCAATTTACCTTAGGTCATTATGCCACCTAAGTTCAATTCACTTGTATTTGTCAAGTATAATGGTACTGGGGATCCTTGCGCCCATTCGCGCATGTTATATAGGAAGATGGCACCCTATGGAGACAATCATGTTTTACTCTGCCAGATTTTTCCTACTCACTTAATTGGCCCTTTGGCCACATGGTATGTGAGATTTGAAAAGACCTCCAGCTAGAGAGAGATGACCAATGCATTTTTGGAGTTTTATCGATTCAATACTGAGATAGCTCCCAACCGCACAGTTCTTTAGAGGATAGAAAAGAAAAGTGGAGAATCTTTTCGTGAGTATGCTCGAAGGTGGTGCAAGTTGGCCACACAAGTGGTTCATCGATAACCTTAAGCCTCCCTACTATGAGAAGATGATCAGTGCCCAAGTCACTCACTTCACAAGCCTGATTCCTATTAGGTAGCATATTGATGAGGGTATTATGAGCAAGAAAATAGTCGATCTTAAGGCTTTGAATTCTATGATAGAACAACAAGTGAAAAAGGAAACTGGCCGTAAAGGAAAGGAAGCCAATGTTCACATGGTTGACAAAACACTTGAAAGATTAAGGGGTGTCACTTTTACTTATACAGCTCCGACTGCTCGACCTTATTAGCAATTGGTGCAGCCAGCCCAGGCACCTTACCGAACATTCAATCAAAGGGGATGGCTTGATCAACCCCGATATCCAAAGATGAGCCTCAAAGATTCTCTCTGTTACCCATACCCGTGATAGAGCTTTATGCTTACCTGTTGGAGAAGAAGCTAGTGACTCCACTATTTGCGAAACCTAGAGACAATACTCCTCTGCCCGGCTTTGACCCATCTAAGAAATGTGAGCACCATTTTGGGGCCGAATGTCATCACCAATCCCTTGCCTTCTCATTCGGAAAGGAATGTGAACGCTATCTCTTCACTTTCTTATCCCCCTCATTCCCTTGGAAAGCCATGTTGCGGGCTCTAGCTCAAGAAAGTCACACTGCTCTGGAGAACATAGGAGCCCCAAGATTTAAATGGGAAATCTGCTCATTTTGTGACAATGGGGACTGATATGCCCCATTCGATTGTAGAGTGCTCATGGCACAAGTTCAAAGTTTAGCCAACCATGGCATTATCTAGATCGAAAGAGAGGTTACGTGGAGGAATGATTGCATGGCAACTAGCCTATGCCCTCTAAGTACCCAAGCAGGAAATAACCATAGCGCTATGTCAGTAGGATCAAGGAAAGAATAGGAAGAATACTTACAAAAGTGCCTTTGTAAGGTTCCTCCAAGGATGAGGACACCGGTTCCTTCGACTTCAGTTAATATCGAAGAGACTATAGAATCGCCTGTAGATTTAGAAGTGCCAACTCCAAAGAAGGGACAAGCCATGCTAGCCATTGGGGCTATTGCTCCATTGATCTTACCTTTGCCTGGGATCGTTAAGCCATCTCTAGGATTTGTCCAGATAGGAACCCCTGTAGTCCTTACCATTTGAGGTTTTGATCCTCTAATTTTGCCAAAACCTATCCAAGGAATCTTTGGGGTCCTAGCCCAAAGGCTTTAGAAGTCACTTTGCCTAATCCAGTCATCATCAATTCAAAAATGTTCTCCCTAATGCCAAATCTGTAGACTCAAGAAGGCTTGGTCATTCGTATGTCGAAACCCTTTCCCTTAATAAGATAGCTATTGTGTCCCATGGAAGTACGATGTGACTTTGATGTCCACCCAGATTGGAAAGGAAAATGTTTGCTCTAATGTCTCTTTAGGTATATCTGGGCTCACTAGGAGTGGTCGATGTTATACTCTTGAGGAACAAGAAAAGAGGAGGAAAGAGATTGGCAAGGGTACGATCAAGCCAATCAGAAATAGGGTCACCACTAAAGAAGACAAGAAATTCTTAAAAACCATCCAGAAGGCCAATTATAGTGTGATTCAACAGTTGAAAAAAAAATCTTCCACTCAGATTTCTATCTTAGTCTTATTGTTATCTTCCGAGCTTCATTGTAAGGCTCTATTAAAGGTATTGAAGGAAATGCATGTTCCTACCAGTATTACAGATTCCCCTTCGAGGTATGGTATCGTTGGTGTTGGCCACCAACCAAGTCTCCTTCTCAGATAATGAGTTGCCTCCAGAAGGAAAAGATCATACTTTGGCCATGCATATCGTGGTCAAGTGTGAAGACATGATTGTCGTAAGGGTATTAATTGACAATGGATTAGTCTTGAATGTCTGGCTGATGGCCATTCTAGAGCACCTGAAAGTGGATATGTCTCTTATTTGGCCTAGCACCATGATCATCAAGGCCTTTAATGGCATGTGCCGCGAGTGCAATGCAAAATTGAGCTAATGACCGAGATCAGCCCAAGATCCTTCATAGTCAACTTCCAAGTGATTAAAGTGGACTCTCCATACAATATGCTTTTAGGGAGGCCATGGTTACATGCAGCAGGTGCAGTCATGCCTACCCTTCATTGAAGACTCAAGTTTATATCTGAGAATCAGTTGATCACCATTATGGCTAAAGAGCCCATGACTACCTTCCAGGAGACATCTATTCCCTACATCGATGCTAATGCTTTTCCAGAAGTATCCTTCCATAGCTATGAACTAGTCTCTATGATTCACAATGCTTTTGAGCCTGAGTCCGACTAGCTAGTAGCAGTTTTGATGGCCGCAAAGGAAATACTCAAATTTGGATACAATTTAGGCCAAGGCCTTGGAGTTGTTGGATATGGGAGTGTTGGAAATATACAAGTATGCAGCGGAAAAATTAACGGATCTACTTCATTCTCAATCTATAATATGCAATATGTAAATTTCAGAATTCGAGTATAAGAGAGCATACCTTGAAGCGGTGAATTTGGGAATACTCTTAATCTTCACTCCAATTCTACTAACGCCCATAAAGTGTGGACTCTCAATTGGTTACAAAAGGAGAATTAAAAAAGTGACTTATGCTCTCATACACACCACTTTTCAATGATGTATTTCTCTCTTCTAAAATTTTGTACGTTTTTTTTTTTTTCTTTTGTATCTAACCAATTATCTAATTGGGTTGGCCTTTTAGGCCTTTCCAATTGGGCTTAGGTGTGTAGCTTGGAGTGGGACCAAAAGGGACCAATAAGACACTAGCTCCAATAGGCCTTGGGTTTTTCTGTCAACTCTTGACAAGTCCAAAGTTACCATTAACTATATTTAATACCACTATATAAATATAGTTGCATTCTAGGCCTTATCTATAAATTATATCCCAAGACTTTATTATACATGCAACCCCTTCATTAAAATATTCGTAGCAATACAAAGTCATGAATGTAGACCGCCACTTTGAAGATTACTTCATCTTAATTCTTGAGTACCCGGTTTAATCCTTTATGTTATTCAATATATATTTATGAAATCCAATTCCATAAATATATACTTTAGTAATTCCTTAATAAAGTGGTTGGGCCCAACATTCTGAATAACCAAACCCATTAAACTTATCTCAAAAGAATATTTTATATTTCCGTTAAAAGATTATGAATTCTATCTTGAGAATATATGTTCCATCAACATTGAATGCGGTTGCCCAACATATTGAGGTTTTGACCGTTACTTATAGATCTCACTCCTGATATATCAAGACAACCTACATCTCATAATCAGGTCCATTATCCTCTTAGGATATAGAGTTGATGTAAATAGAAGTCGTGAGATTTATAATTCATTTGATAGTCACTAGGAGAATAATGAATCTCACAGCAGTCCAGTTCAATATGTCTTAACTTTTAAAACATATCAACATATCAACTAGAAGTCTCCACTTCTATGATCAAGACAAATCATCTTAGTTGATATGTTATAGTCTTTGCAGATGAAATGCCCAATTTCATCACCGACTACCAACTAAAATTCTGAGTTTACAAAGAACTTGTGATTTACATTTTCTGTGACTTTTCACATAAATCACATACTATGCATCTCATGGACTAAGATAATGTCCCATTAGTTCATAAATAGACAGTCTCATATAATTAAACAACTTAATTATTCATGACATGCAAACCAATTGGATTTTAGGGCATAAACCCCAACAGGGAGCCCTACTTTAATTGAATTCTCAGATAACAAAGGAACATTTGGTTTGGGATATGATCCCACTCATAAAGAAGTCTAGTCTCTATAGGAAAGAAGAGGAAGTGTGCCACTCTAGGGATGCCTATTCCCTATATTAGGGCCACTTTTTTGGCTTTGGCCGAGGTCATTATGCTAGAACCTTTCAAGGAATTGGAAGATAAGGAATCTAACCTAGCTTGCATTATTTGGCTTTGTCCCGAAGAGTTCTCTGTGAACTTTATCACATCTAATAACAAAAGAAATGAGTATTTCCCTTTTTATCATTATCAAGCATGGACTTTGTTTTCCCCCACCCATAATCCATTAATGAAATATTTAGTGTACTATTTGTTAAGATTAGTGTCCTTAAATCCTATTGTATAATATTATATATGATATTAAGTTTGACATTGTGTATGACATTATGTATGACTTAATATTATGTTTAATGACTTTGTTTTATTATTATCTAAAATAATAGTAACATGAATATTCGGACATTATCATTTAGTCCATGAGATGCATAGTATGTGATTTATGTGAAAAGTCACAGAAGATATAAATCACAAGTTCTTTGTAAACTCAGAATTGTAGTTCGTAGTCGGTGATGAAATTGGGCATTTCATCTGTGAAGACTATAACATATCAACCACGATGATTTGTCTTGATCATAGAAGTGGAGACTTCTGGTTGATGTGTTAATATGTTTTAAGAGTTAAGACATATTGAACTGGACCGCTGTGAGATTTATTATTCTCCTAAGGACTGTCATATGAATAATAAATCTCATGACTTGTATTTGCATGAACTCGTAATCCTGAGAGAATAATGGACCTGATCATGAGGTGTAGGTTTCTTTGATATATCAGGAGTGAGATCTATAGTAATGGTTAAAACCTCATTATGTTGGACAGCCACATTTAGTGTTGATGAAACATGTATTCTCAAAATGGAATTCATAGTCTCTTAACGGAGATATAAAGTATTCCCTTGAGATAAGTTTAATGAGTTTGTTATTCAGAGAGTTAGGCCTAACCACTTTAGTAAGACTAAGGTATATATTTATGAAATTGGATTTCATAAATATATAGTGAATAACATTAAAGGATTAAACTGGGTACTCAAGAATTAAAATGTAGTAATTTACAAAGTGGCAATCTACATTAATGACTTTGTATTACTATGAATATTTTATGAAGGGGTTGCATATATAATAAAGTCTTGGGATATAATTTATAGATAAGGCCTAGAGTGCAACTATATTTATATAGTGGTATTAAATATAGTTAATGGTAACTTTGGACTTGTCAAGAGTTGACAGAAAAGCTCAAAGCCCATTGGAGCTAGTGTCCTATTGGTCCCACTCCAAGTCACACACTTAAGCCCAATTAGAAAGACCCAAAAGGCCAGCCTAATTAGATAATTGGTTAGATACAAAGGGAAAAACATACAAAATTTTGTAAGTGAGAAAAACAACATTGTAATGGTGTGGAAGTGAGTGTATGTCACTATCTAACCATCCATTTGTAACCAATTGAGAGTCCACACTTCTTGGGTGTTGGTGGAATTGGAGTGAAGATTAAAAGTATTCCTAAGTGCTTCAATCTTCGGTTTTGAAATTCATTATGTTTTAATTTTCTGCATATTGTTGAAACTATGATGGATGAAAACTGAAATTGATGTTATGATGTTGTTTGGATTTAAATTTAAGTACGTTAAATTGAATTTTAAGGCTATAGCATCAATAGGATTCAGTTCTGACGTCAATGACTATCTGTAATATTCATATGTTGAATGTTTGTTCATGAAAAATGAAAAAAACTACCTTAGAAAAATTTCTGGAAATTCAAGTTTTGCGATTTTCGATCGATCGAAGATCACTTTCGATCGATCGAGTGAAACAGTGATCAGACTTTTTAAATAGATTGATTTTCGATTGCTGGTCGATCGATTGAATTTATTCTTGATCAATCGAGAGTCGATCGAGTATCAATCGAACAAGTTAGGAGGTCGAATTCAAATTTTTTTATTTTTTCGATTGATCGATGGGCACATTCGATTGATCGAAAGAAAGAATATTAGAATTTTTTCTAAGTGTTTTCACATGTATAAATACCAAGGCTATGTGTAATTAGATTATGCATGTTTCAAAATTAAAAACCTTTATTTTAAAACATCTAGTGGGAGAGAGATACAAGGGTTTCATCTCACAGCCTCTATTGTCAGTTTAAAGTAGTGTGATTAAGCATCTCGCCTTGGCGTATATGCCTTGCTCCCTTCGGAGGGTGTTTGATTCATGATACTACAGGTTAAACTCCTTAAAGATAGATGAAATGTGTTTTAACATTGAGAACAACCATGCTTCCGTGGAGTTACTTGGTGATTCACATAGATTCTAGGCAATGGTGTACACTATACTAAGTGTAATGTTAACCTCCCTTCGGAGCTATGTCATTATTACTTAGAGGCTAAAGGGAAAACGACAAATTATTTTTGCTTGGTAAGAGTTACCATGATAGCATTAATAATGAGAATGTTTCTCGCCTAATCATAGTGATTGGTATGACCTCGCTTCCAAGGAATATTAATTGCGAGATTGGTCATTTTGTCTACTACTTACTTAGGTAAACATGGATATTGTGTTATCCTGAAAGACAATGTTGTAATAAAGAAGGATAAAGTGTTTATCTATTCTGGCAATATTGTGGATAGTCTTTATATTTTAACTCCTGATAAGCATGGATTATATAATTCTGAATTAGATAATAACTCTCATGTACAATCATTATAGAGAAAAGTTCCTTCTACTGGTGATGCATATCTTTGGCACTTGCGTTTGGGTCATATTAATTCAAATTGGATTCAAAGACAAATCAAAGATGGACTCTTAAAGCCCATGGACTTTGATGAATTTCCAATTTGTGAATCTTGTTTGGAAGGTAAAATGACCAAACGACCTTTTAATGCAAAAGATAGAAGAGCTCAAGATTTGCTAGAGCTAGTGCATTCTTATGTATGTGGTCCTATGTCAATCCAAGCAAAAGGAGGTTATGAGTATTTCATCACTTTTATCGATGATTACTCAAGATATGGTTATGTGTACCTAATGAGATAGAAGTCCGAAGCCTTTGAAAAGTTCAAAGAGTTTAGGGCTGAAGTAGAGAATCAATTGGGTAAACGCATAAAAGCCATTCGATCTGATCGTGGTAGTGAATACCTTCTTGGGGTTTTCAAGGATTACTTAACTCAAAATGGGATTGTATCCCAATTGGCTGCACCTGGAACTCCCCAACAGAATGGTGTAGCAGAAAGAAGGAATAGGACTCTTTTAGAAATGGTTAGGTCCATGATGAGTTACTCAACTTTACCGATTTCTTTTTGGGATTATGCCTTAAATACAGCAATACATCTTTTGAATTTAGTCCCATCAAAATTTGTTCCCAAAACACCCATGGAATTGTGGAGTGGGTGTAAGCCTAGTATGAAATATCTCCACATTTGGGGTTGTCCTGCACATGTGTTAAAAGGGAAGCTTGATAAATTAGAACCAAAATTAGAAGTGTGTTTGCTTGTAGGTTATCCAAAAGAAACTAGGGGTTATTTATTCTATAGTCGTAAAGATAACAAAGTTTTTGTTAGTATAAATGCTAAATTCTTGGAAAATGACTATATGAATAATTTTACTCCTAGAAGTAGAGTTATGTTGGCTGAAATGAATGAACCTGTAAATGAACAACCAATGGATGAAACTAGGGATGATGTGGCTGTATTAGATACACCACAAGATACTACTCATGACATGTCTAATACATAGGTGCCTCGTCGTAGTGGGAGAATTGTTCGGCCTCCTATAAGATTCATAGGTTTAGGAGAAACTTATGAAGCTATCTCAAAAGAGGCTGAATCGGATCCCTACACCTATGAAGAGGCAATGAATGATATAGATGCACATCATTGGGTCCAAGCTATGAAATCTGAATTAGATTTCATGTATTCCAATCAAGTTTGGGATCTTGTAGAGGCACCTAATGGCATTAAACCTGATGGTTGCAAATGGGTTTACAAGAGGAAGAGAGGGATAGATGGAAAGGTTGAAACCTTTAAAGCAAGGCTAGTGGCGAAAGGGTATACAAAAAAAGAAGGTATTGATTATGATGAAACCTTTTCTCCAGTAGCAATGCTTAAATCTATCAGAATTCTCTTATCCATTGCTGCTCATTATGATTATGAGATTTGGCAAATGGATGTCAAGATTGCATTTCTCAATGGCAATCTTGAAGAGGAAATCTATATGATGCAATCAAAAGGTTTCATAGCGAAGAAACAAGAGCATATGGTATGCAAGTTGAAAAGGTCCATTTATGGACTTAAGCAAGCATCTAGGTCATGGAACATTAGATTTGATCAAGCAATCAAGTCATTTGGTTTTAAGCAAAATCTTGATGAACTATGTGTGTACAAAAGACATTGTGATAAAGTAGTAATGTTCCTAGTGCTTTATGTAGATGATATTTTACTCATTGGAAATGATGTAGGGGTAATGTCATCAGTAAAGGTTTGGTTGTCAATCCAATTTGATATGAAGGACTTGGGTGAGGCTAACTTTATTCTAGGGATCAAGCTTTGGCAAGATCGTAAGAATAAGATGTTAGGCTTATCACAAGCTGGATATATAGATAAGGTTCTAGAACGGTTTAGCATGCAAAACTCCAAGAAATGATTACTTCTTTTTAGACATGGAGTTCCTTTGTCTGATGACCAAAGGCCTAAGACTCAAGAGGAAGAAAATATGATGAGACAAGTTCCTTATGCTTCGGCAGTGGGAAGTCTCATGTATGCCATGCTTTGTACTAGACCAGATACCTGTTATTCAATTGGCATGGTCAGTTGATATCAATCAAATCTAGGACCAAAACATTGGCAAGCTGTAAAGCATATTCTCAAGTACCTACAGAGAACAAGAGATTATATGCTTGTTTATCGAAGTGAGGATTTGATACCTATTGGCTATACAGATTCAGATTTTCAATCAAATCTAGATTTTAGAAAATTTACTTCAGGATGTGTTTTCACCTTGGGAGGTGGAGCCATAAGTTGGCGGAGTATTAAGCAATCTTGTATTGTAGACTCTACCATGGAAGCAGAATATGTTGCTGCTTGTGAGGCAGCAAAGGAAGCTGTATGGCTCAAAAAATTCCCTTATGACCTTGGTGTAATGACAATGGAGCAAGTTCCAATCACATTGTTTTGTGACAACAGTGGAGCAGTTGCACAATCTAAAGATCCAAGGAATCATAAGAAAGGAAAGTACATTGAGAGAAAGTACCATATCATTTGAGATATTGTTGCTCATGGAGATGTGGTGGTAGCAAAGATTGAAAGTGCAAATAATCTAGCAGATCCATTTACTAAAGTCTTGTCTCAAAGGACTTTCGAGTCACATTTGGAGAGAATGGGAGTTAGATTAGTGCACAATAGTCTTTAGGGCAAGTGGGAGATTGTTAAGATTAGTGCCCTTAAATCCTATTGTATGTTGCTATGTATGATATTAAGTTTGACATTGTGTATGACATTATGTATGACTTAATATTATATTTAATGAATTTGTTTTATTATTATCTGAAATAATGGTAACATGAATATTCAGACATTATCATTTAGTCCATGAGATGCATAATATGTGATTTATGTGAAAAGTCACAGAAGATATAAATCACAAGTTCTTTGTAAACTCAGAATTATAGTTCGTAATCGGTGATGAAATTGGGCATTTCATCTACGAAGACTATAACATATCAACCACAATGATTTGTCTTGATCATGGAAGTGGAGGCTTCTAGTTGATGTGTTAATATGTTTTAAGAATTAAGACATATTGAACTGGACCGCTGTGAGATTTATTATTCTCCTAAGGATTGTTATATGAATAATAAATCTCACGACTTGTATTTGCATGAACTCTTAATCCTGAGAGAATAATGGACCTGATCATGAGGTGTAGGTTGCTTTGATATATCAGTAGTGAGATCTATAGTAATAGTCAAAATCTCAGTATGTTGGGCAGCCACATTTAGTGTTGATGAAACATGTATTCTCAAGATGGAATTCATAGTCTCTTAACGGAGATATAAAGTATTCCTTTGAGATAAGTTTAATGAGTTTGTTATTTAGAGAGTTAGGCCTAACCACTTTAGTAAGACTAAAGTATATTATGGAATTGGATTTCATAAATATATAATGAATAATATTAAAGGATTAAACGAGTACTTAAGGATTAAGATGTAGTAATTTACAAAGTGGCAGTCTACATTAATGACTTTGTATTACTACGAATATTTTATGAAGGAGTTGCATGTATAATAAAGTCTTGGGATATAATTTATAGATAAGGCCTAGAGTGAAACTATATTTATATAGTGGTATTAAATATAGTTAATGGTAACTTTGGACCTGTCAAGAGTTGACAGAAAAGTCCAAAGCCCATTGGAGTTAGTGTCTTATTGGTCCCTTTTGGTTCCACTCCAAGTCACACACTTAAGCTCAATTGGAAAGGCCCAAAAGACCAGCCCAATTAGATAATTGATTAGATACAAAAGGAAAAATGTATAGAATTTTGTAAGTGAGAAAAACAACATTGTAATGGTGTGGAAGTGAGTGTATGTCACTATCTAACCATCCATTTGTAACCAATTGAGAGTTCACACTTCTTGGGTATTAGTGGAATTGGAGTGAAGATTAAAAGTATTCCTAAGTGCTTCAATCTTCGGTTTTGAAATTCACCGCTTCAAGGTACGCTTTCTTGTTCTCAAATTTTGAAATTTACTTAACGCATGTTGTCAATTTCGAACGATGTAGATTCGTTAGTTTTCCGCTGCGTTCACATTTATTTCCATCACTATTCAGGAAAGTCCTTATGTCTCTCTTTATTTGCTTTCCTATTAATATGTGTGTTTGCAAATTGAATGTTCAAATAGTGTGTAAAACACTATGAACGTTTAGACCCCCAATTTACAAATTACCAATTCAAGCTTAATATCAAACAATGTAAGTGCGAAAAATGAACATAAGCTTATAACAGAATTAATAAATAGTCTAAACTAAATAAAATCACATCCACAGCAGAAATTAAATGGCAAAGATTAAGGGAAGAGAGATGCAAACACAAGGACAACACAATGATGTGTTATTGAAGAGGAAACTAAAGCCCTCGGCGTAAAACCTCTCCGCCGCCCTCCAAGCGGTCAATAATCCACTAAAGAATGAAGTTGGGATACATGAACAGTAGAAGACCCTCCAAACCTAATCTACGCAGGGTACCTAAGCCCTCCAAGTTTCTTGCTCCAACGAGGTTGCACCGAACCTTTGTCTTCTTTAGCTTACCAGATTCCGCTATAACCTATAGCATCAACCAATATCCATTGGTTCATTCCTAACTACTTTCCAAAGCACTAAAAGGCCTTGTCACAGATGTGGGTATGGTGAGAAAAGGATTTGGCCAAGAACCTCTCGAGGATGTAACAATGGAGAGGGTGAGAGTAGAGGAATTTGAAGAGTCTCTATGTAAAGATTATGGATGAATCAATTTTGTTTTTCTCTAGGGTTTCTCTCTCAAAATTGTCTTTAGAAGCTCTCTACATTTCGTGGGTATAAGGGGTATTTATACTAGGGTGAGAAAGGAATACGAAGAGTCAGTTTTCCAAAACAAAGCCAGCTAGCGACTTGGCCTCACGACTTGACTGAGTCGTGAGTTCAAGCCGCAAGCTAACTAAATGGCTAGTCTGGACTTTTTGTCCTGTAGTGCAACAATTGGCATGACGGTTCAACTTTTCTGCATGCTTCACTCGTGTGCATCTTTTGGCAGCTTGCCAGTCGCGAGCTACCTGCGAGATATAGTTGCGAGTCCCTGCTTCACTACACAGTCTTTAGCATTTATTCACACTCTCTCACACACTATCCTTACATGATTCCCACCTAAATACAAGGTTTCTAAGTACTGAATTACAACTAAATTGGTACGGAATAAAGCCAACAAGATGGTTGATTAAATTCAACCTTACAAAAATTATTTTATGTTCCTTTGTATATGTTCTGCTCTATTAGATTTGTTCTGATTCCTAAGTGGGTACATCGTCCCTTTGCCATAACAAAGGTGTGGATGATGTGAATGAGACAATAGATTTGGATCATTACGTTGAAGGATTGGAAGAGGTTCTGAACTTACCTCGAGACATCCTAAAAGCTTTAAACAGAGATTGTTGGCTTTATCAAGATATGCCAGGACTAGATACAGAGATTATTGTCCATAGGATTCCAGTTAAACCTGAATGCCCTTAATGTGGCAAGCTCTCTAATGGATGAAGTCCGAGACTATCCTAAAAATCAAAGAAGTAGAAAAGTAGTTGAGCGCTGGTTTTCTTACCGCCATAGCCTACTTAGATTAGGTTGCAAACATTGTTCCCGTGCCAAAGAAGGATGGGAAGGTACGCATATGCGTTGACTATAAAGATTTGAATTGGGCTAGCCCGAAGGATAATTTTCCCTTGCCATATATCGATACCCTGATTGATAACACCGCGAACAACTTGTTCTTCTCATTTATGGATGGGTTCTAAGGTTATAATTAGATCAAAATGGCTGAAGAAGACAAAGCCAAGACAACTTTCACCACCTATTAGGGAACTTATGCCTATGATGTCATGCCATTCGGTTTAAAGAATGTCGGTGTGACCTACCAGCAAGCCATGGTAACCTTGTTCCATGATATGGTGCATAAGGAGTTTAAAGTATCTATGGACAATATGATCGCCAAGTCATGCACTCCTAGAGATCCTTTGATAGATTTGAGAAAGCTATTAAAGCGCTATGTCATGTACAGGTTGAGGCTTAACCCTAACAAGTATGTCTTTGGGGCCAATTCAGGGAAATTGCTTGGCTTCATAGTCAACCAAAGAGGAATGGGAGTGGACCCAGCAAAAGTCAAGGCCATCAGGGACATGCTCACATCAAAAACTGAGAAACAAGTTTGAAGCTTCTTAGGAAGGATCAATTATATAGCCTACTTCATAGCGTAATTGACAACCACGTGTGATCCCTTATTCAAGCTTTTGAAGAAGGATACAAAGATAGAATGGACTGATAAGTGTCAAGTTGCCTTTGACAGGATTAAGCAATATTTGTTGAACCCTCCTATTCTGGTTCCCCCAATGCCGAGACATCCCTTGATTCTCTACCTAATAGTGCAAGAGACTTCCATGGGTTTCATGTTAGGCTAACTAAATGAACCCGATAAAAAGAGAAGGCGATTTATTACCTGAGTAAGAAGTTCACCAATTGTGAGATCAATTACATCGCCATTGAAAAGACATGTCTTGCCCTAGCATAGGCCTCGCGTAAGTTGTAACAGTACATGCTTTACTTCACCATGTAGTCGATTTCCTCCATGGACCCCATTAAGTACATCTTTGAAAAGCCTGCCCTTATTAGGAAGATCTCCTATTGGCAGATGTTGCTATCTGAGTTTGATATTGTGTTTGTGGTGAGAAAGGCCATCAAGGGCCAAGCCATAGCCAACTACCTATTGTATCAGCCATTGAAATGGAGTGGGAGCAGTCCTAGTATCCCCGAAGGGCCAGCAAATCCTTGTTTCAGTTAAGTTGAACTTCGACTACACAAACAATGTCACAGAGTACGAGCATAGTGGGCTTACAAGTCACCTTGGAGTTTGGTGCATATGATCTAAGCATCTTTGGAGATTCCCTATTGATTATCTCCCAAATAGAGGGAAAGTGGCGAGCACGAGATACCAAGTTGATTTCGTATCATAAATGCGTCAGCCGCTTAATCCCAAAGTTTTGGAAAATTACCTTTGCTTATTTGCCCCGAGCACCCAATCAATTCGCAGATGCTTTAGCAACCCTGGCTAGCATGGTTAAGTTGGCAAAAGGAGATGAGATGCGACAATTGTGCATACAGGTCTGCAGCGAGCCAGACTACTACATGAATATCGAAGAATGCATGAGTCAAAATTGATGGGAAGCCATGGCACCATGATATCTAGGCTTATATCAAAGATGGAGAATACCTGTTTGGAGCCACAAACAATGAGAAGAAATTCATTAGGCACATGGCATGCTAGTTTTTCTTGGGTGGGGAAGTCTTGTATAAAAGGAACCATGACATAACTTCTTCAATACATAAATGCGCCCAATGCTAATCATTTGATGGAAGAGATGCATGATGGCCAGCTTAGAGCCCATGCCAGAGGACCTTTGTTGGCTTGAAAAATTATGAGAGTTGGCTATTATTGGCTCACCATGTAAAGTGACTGCATCAAGCATGTAAGGACGTGCCATCGTTGCCAAGTCTATCAGAATAGGAAGAATGTTCCTCCTCAACCCCTGCACTCCCTAGTAGTGCCATGGCCTTTTTTAGCTTAGGATATGGATGTCATCATACCTGTGATTTCAAAAGCCTTGAATGCGCATAAGTATATCTTAGTGGCCATCGACTTCTTCACTAAGTGGGTGAAGGCTGCCTCCTACAAAAGCGTCACCCAAGCTATGGTGGCCTGATTCTTGAAACAAAACATCGTTTGCCACTACAATGTGCAAGGAGAGCTCATTACAGATAATGGGAAGAATCTGAATGGGAAAATGTTCGAGCAGCTTTACTAACAGTTCAAGATTGAACACCAGATTCAGTTTGTTACTATCCTCAGATGAATGGCACAGTGGAAGCAACCAACAAAAACATAAAGAAGATCTTAGTGAAGATGGTAGACACCTATAAGGATTGGCACAAGTTCTTTCCATTTGCCTTGTGCACCTATTGCATTTCTATTCGTACTTATACAGGTGCACCCCGTATTCTTTGGTCTATGGCATGGAAGCCATCCTCCCCGTAGAGGTAAAGATCCCATCTCTCAGGATCTTATCACAAATAGAGTTGTCAAAAGCTGAATGGGCTTGTTCCCAATATAAGTAATTGAACATAATAGACAAGAAGCATATGACCGCAAAGTGCCATGGATAGTTGTACCAGTGCTGCATCGAGCAAGCATTTAACAAGAAGGTTAGACTTAGAGTCTTTGAAGAAGGTAACCTAGTCTTGAAAAATGTGCAACCAGGCCATGCTTGATTATAGAAGATAGTTTGCCCTGACCTATGAGAGCCTATATATGGTGAAGAAGGCCTTCTCCAGAGGAGCCTTGATCCTAGCTGACATGGATGGACATGATTTCAATATGCCCACTAATATTGATGTTGTCATACAGTACTTTGCATGAGGGAGCCTCCAAGTGCAACCTCTTTTTCTACATTCCTAGACAAACAAGGAAAAAAAAAAAAAACAAAGAAAAAGGAAAAAAAATTATGAAAAGGTAGATTGAAAACCTAAAAAGGTGGTCTACACAAAATGAGAGCAACAGAAAAAGTGTGAGGGAGCCTGCTAGATTGAAAACTTGAAAGGGCGGTCTAGGCAAAAATTGAGTCAATCAAAATTTGTAATGTCAATTGAACTACGTGATGACCTGATCCTTCCAAGTTGAGGTACATAGGCAAGGAAGGAAAGGATTGACCCTTTCGGACTACTCTATGTTTACAACGCGCATGGCCTTCTGTGGTTTGTTCAAGGATTTCGTCGCACACACCAGTGGAAGGTGTACCCAAGTGGGAATGGGATTCTGTCTTGAATAGGATATATCCTTTGGAACCTAAGATATTGATATGCACAAAATTACATTTACCATTTTATTTTGTATGATCTTGCATTTTCAAAGATTTGTGCACATATTCATTAAACATGCCAGTTTTGTGCCTTTCTAATCCTTTCATGCATTCATCATTATGTTTCCAAACATAAATCTCATAAATATAAATATCTCCTAATGATCAATATATGCATAAACATCTCTGTTTCCACCTTCTTCTCGTTTTTAACTGTGCCTTACAAACTAGACTATGCTTTAAAACCCAAAAGTGGAAGGCCGTACATGATCGCCTAGCAATTTACGTCGGGCCATTTCATGCATGGTAGAATACTAACTATATGGCTCATGTGCAAAAATGAAAAGAAACAGAATAGACTCTAGCAAGTCAAACATGGCCCAAACGATTCGACATTGTCTTTCATAGCACTCCAAAGCAAATGAGAAGAATTGGATCATTCGAGGAATGGGTACAAAGCAACCCTGCAGCATTAAAGCCCAGATCTCTAGCAATCTTGCTAAGCCTACTATATGAATGTTGAAGACAAACCAGCTCCCTCTCCAGACTAGGACTCGAGGTGTAACCCTTCCTTTTTGTATCAAGCAGATCTTGCAATGTGCTAATCTCAATAGTAGCAACTCTCAATGCCTCCTCCTTCTCGGCTACCTCAGCCTAGAGATGATGAAATGCCAACTGTGGCTCATTAGGCTCGTTAGCTGACCTATACTTAAGACTCAGAGAAGAATGAATGTAGAATGTACCCTGCACTAGCCATATGGCTAAGTCATCAACCCTACTGCTCGTCGTAGCATGGCTAGCCTCCATCGTGGCTCTCTCCTCAGCCTTCGTCTGGCCCAAGATAGTGAATCTTTGAGTAAGATCTACCAGTTCACTCTCCAAGCTCATAACCTGAGATCTCAGCTGAGTGCACTCAACATCTATACCTGAAGGGATTTGTCCCCTATATGTGAGCTCTACTGAAATTGTGGCGAGTGTAGCCTCACATATCCTCCCTATCTCATTAAAGTCCTCCACAATGGCATTAAAGGCCTCCTTGTAGCAATCCTTGTCTTTAATGGCCTCAATTAAGCACTCTTTAAGGTCCCTAAGAGTACTCTCAACTTTAACCTTAAACTCTAGTGTGTAGTCCCTCAATATATCAGTTGGAAGGTGATTGTCAAGTGGATTAGGAACCGACAGGTTTATGATGAAGCAAGGATCCCAGTGGCTCCCCACTCTCTAAACTTGGCTATAGACCACTCATAATCATCCCTGGGACAAATGGGATAATCAATAATTGACTTGTGCTCCTTCCAAAAATCAGAATCGCGCTCTATAATGACTTTATCAATATCCTGGAGTTCATACTCACAAGTGACAACACAAAAATCGCTGAGTCGAGGAACATGCTGGGTACTCTAAAGTTGCCTCATGGCCATGCCTGGATAGTACCCTGTACAACCCCAGATATCTGCCAAAGGGATGCCAAGTAAACCAACATAGTGGGTCTAACCCTACTGCCTAGTAACTCCCTTTGACTTTCCAAACCAGTCAGTGGGACCCAAACCAAACAAATACCTCAACCAAGCAGTGGTATTCCCAGTAAAAGGAAAATCAAGGACTATAGTCATCTTAACTCTATTCCTCCTTAAGAACCTTGCAAGTTGTGCCCTAAATATCACACTCAGTTGACTACAGTGTTAGGGTTTATGCCCTAAAATCCAATTTGTTGGCATATTATAAATGATTAAATTGTTTAATTATATGAGACTATATGTATATGAACTAACTGGGCATTATCATAGTCCTTGAGATGCATTGTATGTAATTTAGTTACAAAAGATATAAATCATAAGTTCCTTGCAAATTCAAAATATAGCTCATAGTCGATGATGAAACTGAACGTTTCATATGCAAAGAGTTCTTGATGGTTTATCTTGATCATGGAAGTAGAGACTTCTAATTGATGTGTTGATGTCTCTTAAGAGTGTAAGACATATTGAACTAGATTGCTATGAGATTAATTATTCAATTAACAATTGTCACCTAAATAATTAATCTCACAACTTCTAATTTCATAAGCTCTCAATCTTGAGAGGATAGTGAACCCGATCATGAATGGAGGTTACTTTCATATATCAGAAGTGAGATCTAATTTAATAGTCAAAACCTCCGATGTTGGGTATTACACGTAGTGTTAAGGGAACACATATTCTCAAGATGGAATCCATAATCTCTTTCTATATAGACACGAAATATCCCCTTAAGATAAGTTTAAAGGGAACTAGTTATTCAGGGCCAGCCAATTTAGTAAGAGTTACTAAAGTTTATATTTATTGAGATTAGATTTCATAAATATGAATAACTAAAAGATTAAACTGGGTATTCAAGGAATAAAATAGTTGATTACGAAGTGACAATTCATTATGACTTTGTCCACTATGAATATTTCATGGAGGGGTCAAATGATATCATAGTAGAGTCTTGGGATATAATTTATTAATAAGGCCTAGAGTGCAATTATATTTCCATAGTGGTACTTGTTATATAATTAATGGTAACTTTGGGCTTGTTAAGAGTTGACAGATAAGTCAAAAGCCCATTGGAGCTAGAGCCTTATTAGTCCTTTTGGTCTCATCCCAAGCCACACACTTAAGCCCAATTGGGCTGGCCCAAAAGGCTAACCCAATTAGATAATCAATTTTTATTTAACAAGAGTTATTAAATAAAAAAAATTGCTAAGGCAATTATTATGTATGTATGATTAAAAGAAGAGAAAATAGTTTTTCTCTACAGAATCTTGGAAATACACTTTTCCAAAGGAAAATCAATGTACACAAGATTTGATTGAGACACCACTCATCTTGGGCAACATGTGGAATTGGGATGAAGATTGAAGGTATTCTTAAGTTTTGTTTTTGAATTTCACTACATCAAGGTATGCTTTGTCTTCTTTGTTCTAGAATTCAAGGTTATATGTTATCTCTCATGAATGAAGTAGATCCTTATGTTGCTTCTGCTATGGGATTTGTATGAGATGCAAAATTGGGTTTTCTATGAAATGCAAAACCAGTTTTTCTAACATACAGAACAAAAGCTGCAACATATGCACACAACATCCAAGCCTAACACTACTTGTCTCATGGCACAAAGAAAGAGATCGTATAGTCTTAGATAGAAGAGAGGGGATAAAGGAAGTGCTATGAGGCAGAGTACTTAGTAGGGGTAAAACTACAAAGCTGGCGGAACCTGACTGAGAAGGGAATAGCACTGAGCCGAAGAAGGCCGCCATGAAGGCCTGGCACCTGTAAAAGGTCCAATGCTCCTCTAGGTCCACAAAGTCCTCTTGATAAGCAGCAGGGCACTCAGCTAGGCCAAATCAACAGATCAAAAAAATCCCAAGGGATGCTACCTCCTAAATCGCTCCCATACCAAGTCAGCACATCCATTACAGGCGTCTTCAGGCCTAGTAGTTCTGCCAATCGCTTACAATAGCGAGGTTGAGCGGGTGGCTGATAGACTTGATTGTGGGCGCAACGTGTGGTTGGCCCTTTTATTTTTTAGGGAGTACGCCTCGGTTGAGTGGACCAGGGTGGAGAAACAAGGAGTTGCCACCTAGTTTTATGGTCTAGCAACCATGAATATAGTGCCCTTATATGCAAGGACTAATCTTACTACCATAGTACGAGTTTAGAGTTTAGGTACGATTTTTAGAAGGTGATAAGCACCCAAAACCTAATTGTATCGGCTTCCACTAATTGTGTCTTATGTCTTAATTTTATTAAAGGCACATCCAATATTGCATTCTAACTCACTCACACACTAGCATACATCTAATCATACAACATGGCATTAAACATCCCTAAAACCTAACATTCATCTATAATACTCACCAACCAACCCTAGCATACATCTATCATGACAAACATCTCATCATAAACCTTAGCATACATATTATATCATCTCATCCAAGGCAGCGAACAAATCATGCCAAAAACATGGCAACAAAGTATTAATCATCAAATACATTCCAAACTTCTAGACATGAAATCAAGCATCAAACAAACATATTCACCATTAAAGTGCATGTTCATACCAATGCGTGTCTTACCTCACTTACCTTACTGCATCACAACACCTATGGCATCAATGCATGGTCATATTAATGCATGTTCATGGCATCAAAGCAAGAAACAAAGAGAAACCCCTAATCTAGCATGTTTAAAAAAAAAAAAAAAAAACTAAACAAAGTAACAGAGACTTAGAAATCATATAAGGATGTCAAAATAAAGGCATATAATGTGAAAGAAATATGGAAACATAAGTAGAAAACCTGAATTAGGGTTTTGGGCATGAGTATACGTGTGCATATAGAATCATGCGTATGCAAACACACCTGAAGAAGCCTACCCCAGAACAGAAAATGCAAAAAAATAGCGCAAAGCTTTAAAACTATAAATCTAACAACCTAACATGCTTTTAAACATAAGACCTACATAAACCTAAACTAAACAAACATATTAACACAATACAAAGCAAAGAAACAAGATTAAAAGCAAGATTAAAGGCAAAAATGAAAGAAAAGAGGTTAAAACTTATACCTCAAAACAAAAGCTCTTTTAGCTTGATTTTGACTGTTCTCCTTAGTTAAATTTATTCACAATCAAACAAAAATGATTAGTAAACTTCAAAACTTGAGGATCAAGACCAAAAAAGGTCCCAATTAAAATAAAATTGACTTGAGGATGTTTTGTAAAAAATTCCCTCTTTGATTCATTGTTTCAAGTGAGTCTTAGGTTTTCCCTTAGTATTTTCTGTGTCTTGAAATATGCCCTGTAAGGCTTTATATAGTTGAAAAATGGGGGTTTGTAACGACTCACAAACAATTTCGGATTCATTCCAAACCTTAGTCTTTAATGTAGAAAACTTGTCTTTTATAGGTTTCTGAAACCCTAGCTGCATGCGCATGTCCATGCCTACGTACGCATGCATTAGACCTGCATACGCAAGCCGAGGGTTTCCTTGGCCTTTTAATTTCCAAAAATAGATTTATTTACTCATAAAAATTTATATATTCAATTTTAACACCTCTCAAGTCAATTTGTAGTCTGATTGGGCCCTAAACCAACCTTGGGCCTTAGAATTTTGGCATCATTGGGGAATAAGGGCCTGAATCATAGGGGCTACAATATGCGGTGTCTACAAATGCCCCTTTTTTGATTCATGAGCTTCACTAACGAAATCAAAAGAATAAGAG